>JAOBRG010395901.1:0-10316 GCA_027574985.1 Umimayanthus nakama | reverse complement strand
AAGTGAGTGGGTGAGTTGAGCGAGTGAATGAGTGCGTGAGTAACAGTAATATCTTTATTTACTGCCCCGTACACCCTTTACATTTAATAGCAAGTAAATAGTTAATTACAGTGAGTTATTTAGTAAAGATAAACAATCATTTATAGCCAGTAATGCTAACAATTATATTAGTAGTGACAAAAAGCTTTGAAAAAGCTTTGTGTAAAAAATCTAAAACTGATAGAGATATAAAGCTGTTGGTGCATGAGGAAAACAGCAAAGTGTTTATTTGCTCAATTAGTTATTTGTTTTATCTGTTTGAACGCTCTCTGTAGATTTCATTTATAAACTAATTTCCCTTTATGTTAACAAGATGTTTCTTTACCTGCTTGCAGTAAGTATTCTGCTTTTTGGAAATTGCTAAGTTGAGTAAAAGAAGGATCTGCTTGAGCTATTAGTTTAAAATTGTCTTGCCTGATGTCTTTGAAAGCTTTGCAGTTAACTAATGGGTGTTTCTCATCTTCGAGTGAGTGATTACGTGAGGGAGTGCATTGATGAGTGAGTAAGTTAGTAAGTGGGTGAATGAATGAGTGGGTGAATAAAGAAGTGAGTAAATATATAAGTGAGTGAGCTAACTTTGTTTAATAATGGTAATTGAACAGAGTGGAGTGCAATTTGGTCTGTAATCATATGCGTGATTTCAAAATCGAACGAGCGCGCAGCTCACAAAAATTAATTGTTTTATAAAAAAGTGTCAAGAACTCGAAAGAGCCACTGCTCGATCACGTATTCGAAATTTTAAACTCAAATTTTAAAAAAATACTTTTAAGTTTCCGTGGTAAGACACTCATTCACATGTTTTTTCTTTGTCTTTATACACGATAAAAATTGCTCAGATATCAAACGTTGATGTTGAATAGAATTAAAACAAACAGTACACGGCGAGTGCAAGGGTTTTTGTGTACCTTTTGTACAAATTTAGCTTCAGAGAGATTATAAACATAATTAGCATAATTTAGCTATCAAGCTCGATAAATTGAACCCCTTTTGACGAATGTGTCTTAAACCGTAAATCTCAGCCCATGTCCCTTCTTTGCTCAGAGGCAATTTCTTGGTTCTATATATTTCTTTATATTTTTACGTTTATGTACATTTCTTGTAATTAGTAGGTCTTTCATTTTTATGTGCTGTATGAGAGGTCGCTTTCAAAACCACAATTTAAGATGTAAATTGTTATGTCGTTTAAAAAAGTTAGATACAGGTTATAAGATTTAAACTTCGTTTTTGAAAATAACCGGCCTTGAAGTTAAGTTACAGCAGAAAAGAATACAACAGAAGGAAAATCTACAAATTTAGAACAAATGTGAGCCACCCGTGTAATAACGAATTGAGGGCTTATCGAGACAGTTAATCTTTATACTGGAAGTTAATACTGGATTTGTAAAAGAGGTGGCTGGTGAAGCATCTGTTGAATAGTGTTAAGTAAAAACTTGTGACTAGTGTTTGTTTATTTTACAACGTAGATGGTCGTAAAATAGACTGAATGACAAAACACAATACTGTTAGCTAAACACCACACAAAAAAATTACAGGTTAGCTAGAACTATGACCTAATCATAAATTCAATTGAGCCATTTTGTTCCCCGTTCAGGACTCGCCGCTAGTACGAGAAGTTCCTGACTCGTCCTCCCTGCCCTCTGTGGCGGGGTCTACACCGCCCGCCTCCGTCATACCCTACCCGACACGCAACCTCATATTCACCGCTGGCAAGCTGAGCACGTGGGACGGAAGATGACAGATATTCACAGAAAACATCTTTGTAAATCACCTTATTTTATCGTGACTCCGGATGAAATCTCCTCGTTCATACCCTACCCGCAACCTGATCTGAACCTGTACATGTCGCAAGCTGAGCGCGTGGGACGGAACATGACAGATTTCCACTGAACACACTTCTTGAAATCACCTTTGAACGTTTATGTTACTCATAACCCAGGACAAACTCTCCCCGGTTTAGATAACTACAAGCTCGCTTCAGTTATGAAAGAAGATGATTGTGGTAAAGTGGGTGCTGGGGGGGGGAGGAGAGGGTCTGTGAGGGACATTCCAGGATCATAACCTCCAGGTTAAGCGCATCTTGGTGAGTTCGCAAACAAAGAATGAAAGTTAGGTCAGGGGAACTTCCTATTGTTATTTTTAAGGCGCTAAATGGTTGGGGCGTGGGCTTTTGCCTATTCAACCTAACTGACCCCCTTTTCCCAGGCCTTTATTCCTGAAATGACGTTTGTAAGTAATACTTGGTATTTTCTTCCAAGTTCCACTCCGCAAGTCCATCTCAACCAAATCGTTTTGTGTTCGTTTGAAAATGAGTTGCTCGTGAAATCTAACAGCTTGAAAGGGAAAAGGAAGAACAGCCGAACAGGTGTAATAGTTGTAGATAGTATTGATTAGTTTTGACTGACTTGATACAGTAGCTCGTATACACAGGCTTAGGCTCTGTTAACAAGATTTTATGGTCTTTTTGAGGAAAGTGTACTCTATTTTATGAACTCAAGCGACTCTGGTGTCTTGCTGAAAGAAGTATAAGCATAAAAAAAAAATTAGCAAACTATGTTCAGTACACAAGTGAAACTCAATTGCAGTTTCAAACTCGGTAACTCCAAGAGACAAATAAATGAACGTACGAACCTAACAAACAGAGATGAACATTACTGTAGAGCCTGGGTCAAACGAGAAAGTGAGAGTTGAACGGCCAGATTTATGGGGGAGTTTAGTTTATTTCGCATGCGTTCGATCCAACGAGGATAAGAGTTTATGAGAGTAGGCAAAAGTGGCTCAACAGAAGTGAGAAACTCTCATCGAATACTTGAACATGTTCAAAGTTGATGCGAGAGTCGATGAGTGTGTACGAGAGTTGGCGGTCTAACGACAGTGAGAGTTCGAACACTCACCAACTATAATGCTCCTTTGAGCCCAGAGAATTGAACGTTCAATGAATAAAAGGTTACAGTTATTGCGAAAGTGATTTTCCTGGTCAGTTTCTTCGTTGGAAATGAAGTTGGTATAAGTTTTTGGGACAATCAAATAGCTATCAACATCGAAACTGTTTTCGCGTACTACAGTCAGTTATCAGTAGTCAGCTAAACTTATCCTCAAACTTCAGCAATTAATTCAGGCGATTCTCAGTGATCCATTAACTCCATTAGGACCCTCCTAAAACCATGATACATTTTTACTGCTCTTTTCTCTCTTTAGGTGTTTTGTCCAGATAACTAGACTCGCTTTTCTGAATGCTTTCATTTTATTCATATCATATCTCCATTTACATACTGTTGCAAAACCTGTATTTTTAGTTCTAATCTGTTCCACAGTTTTTCAGCTCATATTCTTTCACTAGTCTTGTATAAAAATAGACATATCCCGATCGTTCCATCATCATGGCTGGCGCATATGCGCGTGGGTCGTGTCTGTTGCCCCGTTTCTCATGGCAGCTCTCGCCACGACACCGCTGAAGTGTCTCTGAAGCCAGTAACTTGCGTCGTTCAGCTGCATCTATCAACAAAAAACGCTCAGTTATTTTAAATTAACCACGGAGGGTTTTTTGACATTGTGGGGACTTGTAAAGCTCCCTGAAACTGAGGCTTAAAAATTAACCCCATCAAAAGAAAGATAACATCAAAGTATCGTAAGCTTACAAAGTTTTACATTTGTAAAATGCCCGGGGAATGTTGTCAAATTGTTAATATTTGGGAAAGAAAATATTGTCAAACTCCCCACTCAGGATTCTCGAGTCTGAAATGGAGTCAGGGTTTCAATACCGGGCGACACACCCCACCCATAGTTAATGTCATATCACCCGTCCCACTCCCGCCCGGGATAACAACCTGCAAGCTGGTGTCCTGGTCAGACTCTTCATCCTGCTGCCTCAAGTCTCCTTTACTATTCACATAATTTGTAAATATCGTCTTGTTCCAGTCGTTACAGAAGCGCACATTGTCCCGACTTGTCGATGGTTTCCCATCGTTCTTAAACGAGATCCTATTGGCCGAGCCCATGGTGCAGTGGTTTGGGGTCTGGTGAGTGGAGTGAAGAATCGGCGTGGGCTTGGTGACAACTTTAGGCGGACCTCCTTGGCAATATAATCCCGCGGTTTCGCTGCGTGGCAACAGCGAGTACAAGCGGCCGTGTCGGGTAACTTTGTAAGCCCGCGGAGCCCTGGGTTCTTTATTGTCCATTTGTTGTTCCGCTTCCGGTTTGACATAGACATCGTCCAGGTATTGCTGGATCATTTTAATCCGTTCTTTGTCCTGCAGTTCTTTTGTGATTTTAAGTTTCTCTTTTTCTGCCAACAGCATGAGCTCGACTTGTTTCTTTCGCTTTAACGAATCTTGCTGCCTCGGCGAGAGTTCACCAGACCCATCAGTCTTTTCGCGATTCAGTGCATGTCCCATCAGTTCACAAAACACACTCCGTGTGTTTGGCTGCGCAACGGGAGCAGAGCTGGGGACGGCCACATCATCGCTCTCCACCTGATTAGAACAGACATATTTGAGAATTTTACTCACTATGACTCATAGACGCAATACTCGTTCCAAGTTCAGTAATAATGTTAAAGTTCAAAAACTTAAACAGCCGTAAATTCAATATTAAATAATAATTATATGTAAAATTTTTGAATGACATCTCTTTAAGTTCAGGTGTATAGAATAGCATATACCTTGCAGAAAGATTTCAAAGCTTGGCTGCTGTCGTCATAGCAGCTAGAATATGAGATTTTTTTTTTAGTTTTTAGAAGTTGAAATACTTGAGCTCTACCAGCTAATATTTTATATTCAAGCAATAGCATCCAAAGGGCAGCTAAATAAAACTATTAATCACACATATAAAGTCCGGCATTCTAGCACCAAATCTGCCAGTCTCTTTGCGTCTTGTTTTATTTGTCTTTTTCTATTAGGATGTACGAACCTCTATTTTAGCCTATTGGGTCGTAATTTTCTGCACCCATCATCTTTTCATTGAGCATTATTCATTTTTTATTGTTAAAACAATTATTGAGCAGAGGTGAACAGTGGAATACATTCTACCTAGCGGCGGGGTGGACATTTTTCACTAAGCACTGACACCAGTGGAGAAACTGTTTTGGCATAAACCAAACAAGTGAACAACACGTTCAAAAACAATTTACTTTCATCTGAATCAGTTAATTCAAAAACGTCTGATGGCCATGCAAATTTCCGCATAAATGCTTAAAGGTAAATATGGATGAGTATTTACTTTTTTGACCAATCAAAGTGCGCGCAAAGTGATGTTCAGTTTATGAGTTTATACTCAAATCTACGATATAAAAATTTATGGAAATAAAAACCTGTTTTGCTTGACTTCTGGACGGCTCCCTTTTCTCTTTGGCAGCGTTGAATTTAGCCGTCGCCAGGGAAAGTTCTCTGTGCTCAGTGTGAATGACCACACCGCCTGTATATCCGGGTTTGACTGACGGCGGAGACTGTTTGCTCCTTTGAGGCAACTTTGACCCACACTTCTCCCTGCAGTTACTTTCATCTCGCTGCGAAGCCTCGCCATGGTACCGAGGCGCATGCTGCTCGCTCTCTTCCTCGGAGACCGCTGGCCCGTTTTGACTGCCAGGTGTTGAGCTCCTGCCATATTTGGCTGTAAACTTGCGCTCGTGTTGGAAAATCTCTTGAGCTTGCATAATCGAGAGTCGCTTGTGCTGGGGTTTGTTCTTCGCCAGATACATCTGATAAGCAGAACTGAGTCTGAAAGAGAATTGAAAAGATACATCAATGTTTTTTACATTTAAAAAAACTTTTTTCAGCCTTACTGCGTGACTACAATAATAGTTTAAAATCACTAGCTATACAGTATAAAAACGCCGCACATAAAAATCCAGAATTTGTTGGTAAGCACCATTTACGTAAGAACTTGTTGATGCTAACCGTTGTAAATATGTAGATTCTTATATACTCCTCTATTAGCACGAGTTCACGTTCGCTAATTAAATGCGAACTCCAAAAAGTAACTTTAAACTTGCCTAAAATCTAACAACTCGCAAAACTTAGGACCTTTTTGAGACCCGAATTTTGGAATACTCTTAACTCTTAAAAAACCTAGATTTTCAACGACGAAGACAAATTTTATTTTTCCCTTGAATAGGTTGCATCATACAGTTAACAGGTAAAACAACTAATAATATATAGGGGAGCTGGTCCTCGTTTATTAAAAACTTACAATACTGCCCAACTTACGTAACTTGTAACTATGTTCTATCAGACAATAAAAGTTCTTCCAGAAAACAAGGAAATTAACGAGCCCCTTAACATGTGACGCACCGATTGAGCCGACTGATGTTCATGAACGAAAACTTGTAAAAACTGCCGCTTGCATTAAACGTCTTTCCCTACAAACTCCACATCTTGAACATGAGAAACGATAAGTTCTTTGAACTAAATTAAAGACCTTTTAAGTCTTTTAAATCTAAATCTATTTTTTATATTGTGCGAACTCCCTGAAAAGATTTAAAGCGCAGTGAAAGCAGCGACGGTTAGTCATGATAATAGCTAGCACCTGCTGATTTATTTTGTCTGTGACGTTATCTAGCAAAAGATTTTAACTTTCATGAGTTCACCGAGTTAGCACAGCAGACAGGTAGAGGGAGTGAGCTCAATAAATGAACAGTTCGAATAAGAAGAAAGTTTGTACCGGAGTAAATTTGCGTGAGTATTCTGGAATTTGAAGCGAGATCGATGCGCGCCTTGTCTTGCTAGTGACTTGCTAAAGTGGAATGGTGCTTGTGTCTGTCATGTCAACGAGAATAAATTTTATCATATTTAAGACTCTTCAAGGCCTCAAAAATACCAAAAACCAAAAGTAAGACTTTTAAAGACTTTGTTGAAACCTCGCAACTCACCTGTCGGGGGAGCTGTGTACCTCTCCAGTTGTTTTGCTGCTGCACTGCTGGTCGTGCGCGCCCGTAAACCGCATGGGAGACTGGGTCTTAGTGTACGATTTGGTTGGCGAGTGAAGACCGCGGTATGCCTGCGCTACAGGTACGTCAAGAGTCTGCCTCACCGGGGGACGGTTAGTTGTTGCTCTGCTCTGTCGAGTTTTCATTGCACTCGATTTTGGTATCTCCACCGCTGTCCACGCGTATTGCACTTCGGTCCCTACCTCTCGACAGGACCCAGAAATGTTCCCGTTCTCTTTTTGCTCAATTACATTTTTCTGGAGGCTTTCCGCGGATTTTTCGGGAGTGTTCTTTAAGTTATCTTCGTCTGGTTTTCCGTCAGGCGCAACTCTCTCTCCGATATTAAAAGGGACTTTTACTCCCTGGCCAATAGTTTCGTCGTCGTGACAACGATCTTGTATATCGATGACGAACGGTGTTTCACATCCGGGAGTTTTATCTTTTTTTCCCGCGCTTCTTGAAGACAGAATCATCCGGGCACCTTGCAAATCTTTGACTGGTTCACGGTCGCCTACTTTTGATTGGTAACTGTGGAGTATCACCGGCTGGTCATATTGTAGTGGTTGGCGGGGAGTTCTATTTTCTTGCTCCATAGTGTGATAGCTCTCTATGGCACTGTTGGGTCTAGTCTTTGACACAGATTTTTTACACGTAGGAGTAAACGGTCGTTCAATTTCCGTCATTTTCAATCCACGCACTGTCAACGTCTACCAGTGAAAAACAATCATAAATAAATCAGTTGAGTTTCTAGAAAACGGATTAATTCCGTGGCAGGAAAAAGCTAGACACACTATGTCGCCACTATATCATTCTGTTTCGGCGGGTATAATTGGTAGCCATATATTTGTGTTCACTCTTGTGCTTGTGCCTGTTGTTGTGTGTTTGTCTGTGTGTTTCCAACAAAGTTATTTTTGAAAGCCAAACTCTAGCTTTAGTTTACGTTTATTTTGAATATTGTATCGATCAAAAAGGTTGAAAAAAGTTGTTTGTTTGCTTGCTTGTTCAGTGAAGCTCAGAGCTAGCTACAGAAACCGTGCTGTTCTCTAAAAGTACAACCTTTAGAAACAATTATATCTACTTACTGTAATTTTTCGTACAGCAGTTCTCGGAACGCGACATATACTGCATGAATCATTCTAACAGTCCTTACAAGGGTCAAAATAACTCCCAACTTGCTGCAACGTTTACTTACTTAGTCAGTAAGTTAAATAGTTAGTTAGTTGGTTGGTAAGTTTGTTAGTAATTACTTAGTAACTGAAGTTAGTTAACGTTAGTAAGCAAGCCCTCTTTTTGTTGAATTGCCTGTCTGTCTATCTATCCGTTCATTAGATTCTGTATGGCTGGGTGTGTCTTTCTGGTCGATAGGATGTCTAGAGCTATCTGCAACACTGAGTACTTACGTCCAAAATACTTCTTCCTATCTGCCTTTGGATTGAAATGAAAAATGAACATATCAGAATTTAAGAATATATATAAAAACCTGTAACTGATTATGGTCATAAAGATCTAAAATACTTACGCGCTTTTTTATATAAGAACAAACTTAATTAGAACATCAAGGCTGAGATTTGCCCAAAAAATAAGAACAAGCTAAGAACAATCACAAGGCTGAAATTTGGATCAGAAAAGTTTAAGAAAATTATTTAACCCTTGTACACACGTTGAGATGTACAAGAAAAGAATACTTGATATGATTTAGCTTGATCATCGCCATCACGCTGTAAGCGTAACATGCAAGCTCGTCACGTTCGCGAACGTTGCATTGACAGTTTTAAACACATATTTCTTAGTGCCATTTTGAATATGATTCCAACTAACTAATTCACTGTTTAAAAATATCAGGAAATAAGAACAATTTAAGAACATGTTGCGGCTGAAATCGCCAAAAAGAATTAAGAACAGACCAGGCTGAGCTGAAAGTTACTTATAGTAATAAAACAGCGCTTCCGCTACCCTTTCGGAAACGGATCGGACAAGAATGGAAAGGACTTATAGTAAACGTTGTCTTTTACTCGACGAGATTTATCTTATCCGTTCCAATTTTATCCGATCCATTCCCGTTTTTCGCGTAGTGTAAATAGGCCTTGAGTTTGACTAACGGCTTCACAGTGGCTTTTGAAATTCGTAAAGTTGGCCACGGGATCTTCATAATCAGCAATTCTCGTGGTAAACAGGAAGGCGGCCACAAGATTTGACCCTATACCCATTTTGAAACCTCCTGTCAAGAATTTTGTCATTTCAAATAGTCGTATTAGTAGTATGGGAGCAGTCTCTTTCTTTTCCTCAGAATCAGTCGAGGAAACACAAAACTCGAGGGGCGAAGCGGCGAGCGAGTCGGCGAGAGTCTGCTAGCTTTCCCCACGCCCGCAATCTTCCCTGCTAGCAGTCTTTGCCAACTCGCTCGCTGATTCGCCGCTCGATTTTTGTTTTACTTTTGAACAGAAAGAGACTGCTCAAATTCTATCGTACTAATAGCCGATGTCGCACTCGTGGTCTCTATTTTAATATTGGTGTCATTATCTCTGTCATACTAGGTTCACTCAACATCGCTGCATATAAATACTACTGTCAGGTTCTCACTATGTCAACACATCGGATTAGTACTAAGGTTGACAAAAACCTGATTGGACAAATCAGCAAACATTCAACCTCAGCTAGAGAGTATATAGAAGACAAAAAAAAAGCCGCACAATCTTACTCTTTAGCCGAAGCACATCTTCTGTATATGATGTTATTATTCTGCTGACGAGCTTTGTCTTCGCGTGTGACGGCCACAGCGTCGTCTTCATATCTCGGCTTGGGACTGATCGTCACCCTCATGATGTCGTTAATGTTGTCGTACGACACTTCCTGATATCGCTTGCGACTCTGCTCGTGAAATCGTCCACACTCCGGATAACTGACTGCAGCGCTGTCCGACAGGTAAAACTCGTCATCGGAAAAGGAAGCCTTAAAAGAGCAAAGCATTATGTTTTTTACTGCAACAGCTGCCAGATCAATAGAGCGTTTTGTTTTCCATTCCCGAAGCAATACCATGCACTTCAATTATGCCAATTGATCGAAACCAATGTATCATATTAAAAGCGTCTTCGAGTATCATGAAAACATATTCTAGTTCTGCTTTTAACATCCTGATTGTCCAACGAATTCGGAGGACAAGTCGATATTTGCTTGTTATTATATCGCTGACTGATTTCGCGTGCTGTGATTGGTCAATTTCAGGTCCGTAAGTTGCCGTACGGAGCGCTAGCTCTCTATCACCAGTTTCAAAACCGGTATAACCAACAAAGCCATGTAATAAACATCTTATTAGCCTCGTTTGCTCGGTCCGTACGGCAAGTTATGGATCCTCTTTTTT
>JAOBRG010395890.1:0-10316 GCA_027574985.1 Umimayanthus nakama | reverse complement strand
AACGAGGCTAGTTGCGCTAATTTCAATGTAGACAAAAGAATATTTGAATTGCCGCCATATTTCGATTCGGTGTATGGTACAAACAGTTTAGTAAAAAGAAGAAACGGACATATTTATAGTTAAAGTTGGGAACTGCAAAAACCTATTATACTTTTTACATTTTTTGACAAAAACTCCTCTTATCTAACTGTCGTATGTACATCTGTCTTGCTTTCACTATCATTTTCAACAACAATCACAAGCTACGTTTATTGTCCTAAAGCTTTGATCAACGGTGAGTTAACTGGTTGATCTGGTTATTTTTTGTTTTATCTGGACGATGAACTTAAATATCTCTTGAAATCAGATCAGACGCTGGGCCAATTCAGTAGATCAGTAACTAGGCAGCTCAAATTGTTAACTGTAAAGAAATTCAAACTATTTAAAAGATTGTATTGCGCTCTGATTGATTTTTCTCTCAGTGGCTAATAGATCGGTTCCAAATGTAGTCATTTAGCTTCTGTCAAGGCGGTGCGTTTTTTCTATGAAATTCAGCATAAGCTGCCTCTGAGAGCACAAGATTTCTTGCAGAAAGCCTACCTAAGTTTCAAGGACGCAAAATCGGTTTTCTATTGGGATCATTCATTAGTGTTCTTTACCAGAAGACATTAAGTGATCACGTCAGCGGTGTTGTCTTCTTAGAAGTCAGCACAGTGTTTTACTTACGGAGGGGAGCCGCAAGTATGTGAGAATTAGACCGAAATACGAAAATTATGTTCTCAATTCATCACCAATGAGCATGCAGAGACATCCATGATACGAAAAATCAAACACGGGTATCAAGTTCAAAAATAGACTACCGATGATCTGTACCTGTCTACATTTCATTAAATGTAGCGTCAACATCGAATGTAAGATTGTAAAATAATGAACAAGCGGCGACTATAGTATGTCGAGACATGAAAAGGGGAAAGAGCACAGCCACGGTACACAGCTGACTTTCCTTTTCAAAGAAGCGGCAAGCAGCAAGAGTAAATTCCGCACCGGAAGGCAGTATGAGATGCCCGTGGTGGCCTCAAAATGAAAGGTGCGTGCGCAGCCTATGATATTTTGAGTTGCGCGTGCGCATGGTTTTTTCAGATGCGCATGCGTAAAGTATTTTGAACTGCACATGCGTATGGTATTTTGAGGAATGCACGCGCATGATATCTTGAGGTGCGCTTGCGCTTGGTATTTCGAGGTTGGATGGCATTTCGAGATGCGCACGCGCATGGTATTCTAGTGTGCGCGTGCTCACATTAAAAAGGTATGCGCGGGGTTAAGCATGTGCAGTACTGTTTCGGTTCCAACATGTGCAGGATTTTTAAGCGCACTTGCAAGTTTCTGTTTCAAGATTCTGTAATTGTTCAAACCTATAAAGTCAAAAGTTGCACATACATTCCAGTACCTAAATATTACCGTGATTTGTTATTTAAAGTGCTAGCTAATAAATAATACAGCAAACTGTGTTTGAAACTCCACCAGCTTCTTTTGTACTCTATCTCAATAAACTTGCTCCTTGACCGTGATTAAGCACAAAACACAAAAAAGGTAATGAACTGCACATGAACAACTAACTTGTATGAAATTCGAGCTCACAAGTAAAACAAAACAATTTGCAGGGTCACGGTTTGTTATACACTCCTTCTGAAATTTTTTGAGGTTGCAAACCGGTAAGTTTTATGTACAAATTTAGTAGTTCGTACTTATCGCGCATATTATCAGTTCAAACTTAGTATTCCGCACGTGTCAGTTTTGAACATGTTCAATTTACGTTTTGTTTCTCAAGCTTTGTTATAAGTAACACTACGGATATCGGAAGCAAAATTATATACTATTGCAGCACCAACCACGGCCGCCAACTTTGTATCTTAATTCCCAGCTAAAGCCAGCCAGCCAGACAGACAGGCATACGCGCGCGCACAGATAGATAAACAGACACGCAGACAAACAGACAGACAGGTATATATGGCTACAGAAGTGTATTTTTACATACAGACAGACAGATAGACAGATAGACAGATAGATAGATAGACAGATAGATAGATAGATAGATAGACAGACAGACAGACAGACAGACATACAGATAGATAGATAGATAGATAGATAGATAGATAGAAAGATAGATAGATAGATAGATAGATAGATAGATAGATAGATAGATAGATAGATAGATAGATAGATAGATAGATAGATAAGAAGATGAAGGGTCATTATATTCAAGTTACATGGAGTAGTTTCTTATGTTACTTTCCAAAACATAGCATACGCATGTGCAATTAACTGCTATCCCGCCCAGCCCACTATGTCCCAGTCTCTTGCTCGGTCATTTAAAAATCTCTGCGTTGTCAATTCACAATAGACTGCGACACCACCCCCCCCCCTCCCTCGTCTGTCCTCGCCCCAGTTTTCGCGCGCTTTCCTACCGCCATTGCATCTTGTCTTTCTCAAAGCTCGTTCTCGACGATCTTCCGGAAGAAAAAAGGAGACTACTCGCAGGCTAATTTCAATCACTTTGAAACTTAATAGCACCGTGTGTCATGTGTTCTTGCCTAAAACTTGTAATATATTTGTTCTTGTTATGAATCCGCTGATTGTTGCTTTGCCAACAAAATATACGTATCCGACAGTATAATATTTATACCATAAGAACACAATGAGAAGGTAAATAAACCAGATTGTTTTGGCTTTACTAATTTTTTGTATAAAAACATTTCAAAAATGTGCTCGTTGATTTTTTCCTTTCATTAAATTTTGTTTTACAGTGAAAGTCGAGCGTCCTTTTACTTGAGTCGGGCAGAAATTCAATCTCAGTACAGAATTAAAAAAGTTAAAAATAATTAGTCAATAAATCTCACCGAGACAGGTGCTGTGTGGGACAAAAGACCTCCGTAATGATTGAACAAATATTCTCCCCTACCTCTCTTTAGACATTACATCGAGTTCAGAATATACCCCGTCCTTGACAGTTTAATGCTCCGCATCATACTCTAATGTTTGTTCCGATCCATTCGCTTAAACTGGAGTTAAGAGCTTCCTTTTAAATAAGGCAAAAGCACTCTAACGTTTTCTAGCTAAAATCAATGTTCATCCGCTGTTTTTGCTATGGATTTTAAAGTTTTTAATTATGTAGAAGTCCAAGGCTATAGAAAGAATCTCATCGCTGTCGGTTGCTTTATTTTCCTAAACTTTGTTAGCAAAATTGACAAACACTGAAATATCTTATCAAATCCAATTGAAATATTTAAATACTGACATATTATACTTATTTATACACCATTTTATTTTTGAAAGCTTTAATTTAGCTTTTCAAAAACTATTTTTCGTTCCAACAAGCGCTTGTAAAAACAAGTTTCTTCATTGGTTTTTATAAGTAAGTTCCATGGAAGATTTTAGAACGGCAGTATGAATGTCATAATTACTTCAATGAAAGCGGATTACTCGCTTTAACAGAGAAGGATCATTTTGTGGTAATTACAGGGTTTAATTAAAGGAAGGATTGTTTTGATCTTACCTCTGAGGCTTATTGCAACCTAATTTCACCTAAGTACTGGTCGAAGTGGGTCGTGATTGGCAGAGGTAAGTTTAGCTAGGACAGCACATCTAGAAACGTCTAAAGCAAGCGATCATACTTACGCATAAACTTACACATGTATATCAACATGCATCTTCTCGGGCAATGAATTTAGCTGTAGGAAAAATAACTTTACATAAATTACTGAACGAGTTGAAGCCAAAAGTGGGGGAATTCAAGAGTTCTGTCAGTGGATGGACGGAAGGTAAGTTTTAACTTTTGATGTGTTTTACCCGGCGACCAAGTTATCTTTTTGCGACAGAGGTTGTATTTCTAGTCGTAGCTGTAATATGGAGACTTAATTTTTTCTGGACAGGTTATAAAGTTTTTCAGTACTTTCGTAGTAGTACGAGTATGGCTGAATAGATTTATACGAGTCGGTGTGTTAAACGTTAACTAAGAATCTGCTTACCTTATGAACTATAAACGACCAAAAAACAGTTTTGAACCGTCATAGCTTGCAGCCAAGTTTCAGATTGTGTTCTAACCAAACTTGAAAAAACCTTGCGACCCAAATAAACGTAATGTAAAAGAAGAGCTTTTTATAGCCAAGAAGATTCAAGGAAAAGATCGATATCAGGGGGTGTGTTTATAGGTTTGGACAATTTTGGAACAGTACTGTACTATTCGGTCTTTTAGAACTGAGTTATTACAATGCATTTCAGGTATTCCACAATTAGAACAGCTTCAGATAAACTCTTTGCGTTGAATACTTTGGTTATTCTTACTTTATAACAATCGAAACAAAACGCACCCCTGACGCATTGTAAAGAAAGAGCAGTGTTAAACTGTATCTCCATGTCATCGAAACTTCGCCTCACGAGATCTTTATCGTACAGAATTTCGATTAATGAAAATGATCATGAGACATGCTTGTACATCTTGAACAATCCACCACACTGCCTCGCTCTTGCTCGCCACATTTTGGTAAAATATTTCTCTTAAGATCCCTCAATCTCTTTGAGCGTGCTCCAGTCACCTGTCGCGTGTAATAGTTTTCTTTTTAATTTGACATTTTTAATTACTTTCTCAAGTTGGGATAATAAATTTCACAGCCGTGATCAAATTGCAAAATTCTAAACGCACCTCTGTCTCTTCCTTATTCGTTTCTCTAGCATCTTAATTTTTTGTTTAAGATTTTTAAAACTATGTATTATAACACCAGAAGTGGCAAACCGAAATAATATAATTTTGAGGAATCAAGAACAGGGCTTTTCCTAGATAATCTAGATTTGCGTGTTCAGGTGATTATATCAAACTGATCATTTAGTCAGAATAAAAAACGAACCCAAGCCTACTGATATAATGTACACTCACTCTTTGTTCAAATTTTCACTCTTTGTTAAGTTTTTCATAAACTAATATGCACATGCGGTTACTTTCAGTAATGTTAATATAGATAGACGGAAACTAGAACTAAAACAAAGACAATTTTTAAAAAAATCGGTAAATTCTCTGACAACTACAAAAATACCCGGAATGAATGTCAAGCTTGCTTAGTGTAATTATTTCTGTTTGGCAAAATTAATTCATTTTTCTTATAACATATAGCCATATTTCCGGTGACTATTTGATTTTTTCAAACCGGAACCAACATTACATGACAAATAACCAAGTCAGGAAACTCTTTTCAAAAGGCTGACTTTTACTGAAAATGTCAACATTTGGCAAACAGGAACATCTCAAATATTCACCAGTTTTGCTTAAGTGATCAACTCGGACAAGGGCATTACAATGCTGTATTACACTACAAAAACAAATAAAGCTAAGGGTCCTTTTAAAGTTCATAACATCTCTTAGTTTTAAGTATTCCTATTTGCGAACGTTTTATCACAACAAGCTGATTTTGTCTTTTTCGAAATCGGACATGCTAGTGTTCTCATAAAGAATACTCCTTTTTTTTCTAACATAACCCATATTTTAAAATTGCGCTACAGATGAGTTAACCAAATTGGTGATTGCCCTCGTCAAATACAGCTCGACCTATGGCCTGTAAACGCAGAAAACTTTTTCATAAAGAAAAATCGAATGTTGTGAATTCGTAAAAAAAACGTTAAATCTGGGGATGTTTTGAATTTGGTTATTGTCACATCTCGAGCAGCTTGACTAGCTTGAGACAGCCCCCAACTTTAGACCTAGTTTAGACGTCATGCTTTCACCGCACCGAACTCAATTCCATTTGGCGCGGTTTCTGGCATGGTCATGGTTGTGATTTAGACTATTTCAGTTTGAGATATTTCCATTTGGTGCGGTGACTGCAGCATTGATTAATCACTGTGCCAGAACTTGGCGTGGTAAACCTGAGCGTGTGGAACGGCTGGTAACGCTACGCTCATCACCGAACTTAATCACAAGATAATCAACTGGTTGCAGTGTCTATAAATCGCAACCCGGCGCGCTTTCAGCTTGCTAGACATCGCGCTAGGCCCAAGTGCGTTTATCAGAACCGGTCAGCCGAGGAGGGACTGGGACTGGAAAAAATGTGCAGCTGTAAGATTTACAGTGGGCGGAATTCAAGAGCTATCCCGATGCCATATTGGACGCTAGCTAGACGCGCTTTTTCTGCCATTTTTCCCCCTGTAAAACCTCGAGTTACGCAGGCTATTCGTTAACTGAGAGTGAGTTTGTCTCGAGAGAAGGAGGCGCCACAAAGTCCAGTATCCCGCTGAGTATATTTTTTCAACTTCAGTTGCGGACACCTGTTTGAACGCCGTTCAAAACACTGAATTCAGTAAACTCGACAAGAATCCAAGGTATACATAAAAGTCACACTTTTCGTTTGCGTTTTTTAATGGATTCATGATCTCAAAAGTTGCACAGTCAATAGTCGAATAAGTGGATTTGAAATGTATACTATGCTGTAAAAGAAACGTTCTAGTGTTTTGTTGATCTTTGCAAACCTCAGCTGGCAATGATTTGTATTGAACGTGAATATAATATTGGCGCGAAACTACTGTATTATCACGTACTAATTCACTGGTTTTGTCATGTTGCAGTGAGCGTCAACTAATTTACATCTTGTAATGGATGCTTTCAATGTTTTTCACGCCATCTTGTTTGGGAGCAGGAATTATGAAGTTTCTGCCTGCATTTTATTTTGACTGATAACACTTGTTTTAAGAAGTGTTTATGCGGAGATTATTTTAAAAACCCTCAAAACAAAAGGAATAGGTTAATTGTAATCGAAATCTCCAGTAAAACTTCATGCAGATTATCCCGGTTCGGGCATAAACTGCATGTATTTGCAAACATTATAATCTTAATAAAATGCCAGGGAATTAATTTAATGACGTTGCAGCCCTAACCTAATCCTCCTGTTTTGAGGGTATAACCTCTGCATAAATACCGCTAAAAGGCATGTTGAAAAATTCTATGTATAGTATAGTAAGGGCAGAGTTATAATGGGGTTAAAAGTTTAAGAGCCGTGACCACTCCCATAACAAGCTAGACGGCGCCAGAAGCCGAAAGGGTCTACGATTTTTCCATTTTTGCGAGCAAAACTTTGCAGTAGTCTGAGCAACAACAAATTGAAGTATGGTCATCGACACCTATGAAACAGGGGAAAAATCGCAATTTCGGGCACTAATTTTACAGGCACATGCAATTATTAAATGAAATAAGCTTCACAAAGTTTAAAAAAGTTTCTCACGAAAGTGCTAGTTTTGAGTTTCAGTTTTGTATTTTAAATATATTTATTGTATCGGTCGCACAAACATGTAAAGTATAATTTTTAGATAATTACCAGTATTTCAAGTGTATTGTATTCACAGCAGTCACGTTGTAACTAGTGTCATGGAAACGCAACGTCTTTTATACCATCTGCTATAAATCGTAATTGTGTAATAGTAGGTTTCCATATGGAAAATTTCACTTTGAATTTTAACCTTGACAACGTTGCATACATATTTACTAAATTCAGTTATAAAGCCGGGCGCGCGAATTTTTACTATGATACCCATGCGGTATACGTTAAGTGCTACAAACGCGAATGGCGTCCACCTTCATTCTTCCTCCAGCCGTCAAGCGTAAGTTTAAATTTTAAAATATGGAATGTAATTTTCTTTGTTTAAGAATGAATTAGTCCTAACAACACCTTTGTATAGCAGATGTTTCTCTCAGTAAATTGACTAAGACCCCGTCCACACTACACCGTTTTCAAATGAAAACGGTACTGTTTTGTTCCGTTTTCAAAACGATTCGCGTCATGCACACTAATCGTTTTCGTATCGTTTTTGCCCGTTTATTATCTTCGTTCCGCTGCCAAAAGTAGATAAGAAGCCTTTTTGATATTTTGTTCTCTTCTCGAAAAATCAAAAAATTGTTTCAAAAGGGTTAAATGAGCTTCCAAGAGCGTCAAAAGCAGACTAAAAGTCACAGCAATGAACAAGGAAGCCATCTGAAAGCGTCTGTCCGCTGTCTTGTATACTCATGGTTGAGTGGTCTAGCTCTACAGGCAGGCGGTGCAGAAAAGCTTTTTATATTTACCCATGTCTTTCTAGCTTTGTCCATCGAAGTACTGTAAGTAGGAAGACTTTGACTCTTTACTAATATATCCATACCGGGCGTATCAGTGAATGGTACTACTGGAAAAGGTTGTTCTGCATGTGTTTATCTCGTATTAATAGCCTGCTAAACATGCATGTTTCCACAGCAGGTAGGCTGTTCTTGTAAAAAGCTCTATTTCGTCTCAATCTTTTAGTTTCAATACTTAACATTCAAAATTTAACACTTTTCGTGTGTAGCTAATCTTCTCTCATCGCATGCCTCTTACTGACTGGTTAGAACTAAAACAATACAAATTGTCAGACTTCAATACAAGTTGGTTTCAACGAAGATTTTCGGCTTTTGCACACCCGCGCAAAAGCAACCAACCATCGATATCATAATTTTGAAGGGAACAAAGCATCATCGACCTTTTCACTACTACCAAGTTTATCAAGATCTATCTCCTAGCAATGTTGGTATAATACAAGCTGAGTGGTTGCAAGAAAATCAAAATTGATCATCAACTCCAAACTATCTAAAATTAAATTCTCAGTTCTTCCAACTTTTTAACAGCAAACATATGGAGACAAGTATTAAGAATTTAGCAACAAGTCATTTTTGATAATCTTGACAGATAGAGAGTTAAAACTTTTGTTTTAACCGTCTATAGTTTGTTTTGAGTAACGTTGTAATTTTATAAAAGGGGAAATGACACTTAGTCTCTCTGTGTAAGAACCTTTCTAATATATAATAAACCTTCAGGCTAAAAGAAGGCCAAAATATGCAATATGTAATAATGCTTTGTTCCAAATCTGCAGTTTTTAAAACTGAATTATTTCGGAAGCTCTATGAAACACAATTTAAGAAATGAAATTGCATGAGTCGAAGATAATGTAGAATATAAAACTACAAACATACAATTCTAAGAAAATTCCATAAATATAATTTCAATATAATTCTATATAAAAGTTAAAACTTTAGAATCAAATTAAGCAGTGTAGCTGCAGGCATAGAATCATTTGATGGCAAACTGCTTAGTGCAGCGTTTAGGTTCCATTGTTACGCAAAGTTATTCGAAACGTTCTTCTTTGATGGTAATAAGCCTGTGCAGTTTAGTTTGTCTGATGGTGACACCATATATATTTGCATGTAAGGATTCGCAATGGTTCGGATGAAAGGTTAGTATATGCTAGTGCGGCGTTCTAGTACGTCTTATCAAGAAATATGATCTTTGGCACTTTCTTTTGGATGCTAAGTTGAAGACCCCGTCCACACGTACCCGGGAATTTTCGATAACAGAGATTTTTCTCCGAATGCGGCTTACGTCTTATATCTGACCGGCGTTTAAATGTGCCGAAAACTGACGTTTTCAAATGCGCTCTTTAGGGTAGAGATCTTTGAAAACGGAAAGTTGTCGCATTTGTGTGGATGTGCGAAAATGCTGGTTTTCAATTACGGTGGCGTCATGTCTTATTGAAACCCCCGTTTTCGAAATTGCCCAGTAACGTGTGGATCAGATACGTTCCGAAAACGCTACGTGTGTACGCAGATTTTTTCAAAAATCTTTGTTTACGAAAAATATCCGGCTCTGTGTGGACGGGTCCCCGATCCGGTCACGGAGGTATTGCGCGAATGTTTGACTGAATTGTGTGCACCAGTAGCCGGCAGGGCGCTTCTCTCAAGGGGCGCAACCAAAAGAAACATTTGGTACAGTATTGCACTGACCCCAATAGTTCGAACTCCGATAACTTGAAGTACCGGCTAATTGGAAGCATGCAATATTAATTTCCCTTGGAGTGCTTTACGCCTGATTTTTACCTCGTTAATTCAAACCTCCCTTAATTCGAACCATTTTCCTTTCTTCTTGGAACTTCGATTAAGTACAAAATATAGGAGCATCTGAGGAGAAATCTCAGCTTGAGACTAGGAAAAACCTTTCATTTCTCGGTTAGCTTTGGAAATGGACCAGAGATTCGCTATATAATATCGTGAGAGAACCGTCATGTTTGCCTCTGTTGCGGTAAACATCCAATACTAAAAAACAAATCCGTTAGTTTCATACTAAAGTGTAATAGAGCACTGCATTTGAGCAAGTCGTTTTTGGTAACTGAAAGAGTCGCTTAAGTACGGTGGCCCATAGAGGACATTCTAAATTCCACCTTTTTTTTTAAATCGCGACTTAGCTAACTCGCGATCGCGACTTACTAACTCGCGATCGCGAGTTAATAGATTCTAATAA
>JAOBRG010395889.1:0-24709 GCA_027574985.1 Umimayanthus nakama | reverse complement strand
CGAAACGTCAGCTAAACACACTATCCCACAGGCGAAAAACATACCATATCAACTTTTGTTGATTAAACCCATTTGTTGAAATTATGTTGTCAATTTTATCACACCTTCCCACAGGCAGCCTAAGCTTACAGTTCATGTGTATTTGTCTGTTTTGTATAGTTTTGGGTCGTGTGGAGCTATTTTAAGCGATTTATCATCGGTTAGGTTTCCCCAGTAATTTTTGGCAATTTTGTGTGGAAATTTTGGCACGATGCGCTACGCGAGAGAGATTTCTGAAGGGTGCTCGTGGCTGCGATAAATCTAGACGCCTTCCTTGTCCTTTTTCTTACTGGGGAAACCTAACCGACAATAAATCGCTCAAAATAGCTCCAAATGGCCCCAAACTACACAAAACAGACAAGTACTCGCTGAGCAACAGGTAGTTCAACTTTATTTCATCATTCATAACAGTATCATATATTTTTGAGAAATCGAGTAGATTCCCACACAAAGTCTTATAAATTACCCAATCCAGAAGTTCCCATATAAAGTCTTCATATACGTATAAATCGAGCAGTGCGACCGTCAACCTAAACTGTAAGCTTGGGCTGCCTGTGGGTAGATTTAGCGGTTATAACATGGTTCGGCAAAGCGTTCCAGTACGAGACGGTTCTAACAAAGAAAAAGTGCTTATGAGCATTAATACTAGAGATATACTGACGGAATTGGTACGGGTGATGGAGGCTGGCTTGAGTAAGGCGCTATTGGTTGCTATTGCCTTCACTGAAGGTCGCTCGGAAAATCAAGACAGGAACTTATAAAACATTGTCAGATCGTTCACTCTTCTCCTCGACTCTAGGTCTTGCCATCCCAATGATTGCAACATGCTGGTTAGGCTACAGTGACGCCTGTAGTCTCTGTGAACGAAACGGGCTGGACGGATTTATAACACTGAATATCTTTTTGCGTATGTGGTGACCAGGCTTTGGTCGCGTACTCTGTGATCGGCCCAACCCGAAACCAATGTATGCTTGCTCTTTCACGGCTTGGCTGCAGTATGCCAAGTTCCTCTGCAATGTAGCAAGTACTCTGTTCGCTTTTTTTTATGTCATCCTAGCACGATAGACTGGCGCATGTGCAATGAGATGCAAACAACTCCTTAGAAGGATTGACCAAGTCACGCCTGCCGACCGTAGCAAAAATTCGCAAGCGCTGCAAAGTTTTGTATTTTTAGCTTGAATGTGTCAGGACTGGAGTCTACTGCTGTTTACTTTTGGTCTAAAATCGACATTTTGTGATAGAACTCCCCGGCTGAAACTTTGCAACTGAACGGCAAAAGGTGCGAACGCTACAATATGTTTTTAACAGTGTTTTGATTCAATAAACTTGAAAAAACATCAATTGAATCTTATAAATCTTGCATGCTTGTGGAATGAGCGGCAAATTTCTGGAACTGTTGTTTATCACATTGGGATCGGTTTCAGTCGCAAAGCTAGCAAAAACAGGTTTCAAAGATTGCACGGCTGTATTAATTTATTCCAACTTTATTCGAAACTATGGTCCCTAATAGATCGTCATATTACAAACTGATACAAAATTAAAATCTATTGGATTTATATTTACTTTTTTCGAAACTATGGTCAAAAATAAAACTTCTTGTACGCCAGTAGTGACGTTAACACTATGCCAGCAGTGTCAAACTAAAAGGACTTGACAGGTTTTTGTTTGTTTTAGTTTTCCAAAGTGATTTACAACTGTAGATGCGACCAGTTCCAGCGCAAAATAAGTTTCGACCGGAAATATAATCGGAGAAACTTTTCAGGGATTTTTCGACTGGAAAAGTTTTGTTTTTCCGTAGGTGCGACCCCAGCCTTTTGAAAAAGAAAGAAAAATTTATTAATACCGTATCGTGATTAATTATTGTTAGACGTACCGTGCAAATTATTTAAAGCTCGTAGCTTGTTTGCTCTTTGGTGCTAGGATGACATAGCTCTCAGAGCACTTTGTATTTACTTCCAGCGCCTGCTTGGATCAGCATAATGTGCACGTGATATGCACCCCAAGATACTTCTGTTATGTTACTGTTATTAGTCATAAAAACTTTGGTTTTGTTATTATTATTGTATATTTAATTATTTTTTTTGCTGTTATTGTTTTTTTCCGTACTAAATCAATATTCTCATTTTTTAAATTTTTTTTCTTCTCTTTTTAGTGTGTCATGTTTATACAGTTAGGTTGATATCCCGATCATTTCATTTTATAAAACTTAAGTAGCCCAGCTATGTGTCACCCAGCTTGATTAACCCGAGGTTATTGTGGGTGACACTTACCTTTTTTTTGTTAACTAAATCTTTCTTTCTTCAATTTATTATGTATTAGAACCTAAGGTATAAATGAAGTCTTGTTGTTGTTGTTGTTGTTACGCCATCTGAGGGTATGCCGTTGAGTACATACTTGAATGGATACGGTTGGCGCTTCAGCGTGATAGACATCTTGTAACATTTGGATGAAGAAAGGTTCATTTGCCATGTTTACAGAGAGATAGTGGCAAATTTGCTCACACACAATGTGTTCTTTCCTGAATATAGCGGTGGTGTTAGCGTGTTTCCAGTCAGTTGGTAGTATACCAGGTAGGATTGCTGGACGAGTGAGGCGAGGGCTGGGGCCAATTTGGTTGGATGAAGAAAGGTTCATTTGCCATGTAAAAGCCCATTCTTCCCAGTAAGCCTCCACTCTGAGAACGAAGTATTCCATTGGTCATTGAACAATAACATTAACAATAACTGACACTTTTTAACAACACGCTATTGTATGTTCTTTACGGATGGTCAGTTTAAGAATAAAAGTTTTAGTTTTTTGTATTGTGTTTTTATCCAATGGGATCATTCGTTCTCAGAGTAGAGGGCGACTCATTCTTCCAGGTGGGACAGATCATGTTGTACTATCATCTGCTTGAAAGTATGCCTGAAGAAAGGTCGTTAATGAATAACAGGAAAAGGATCGGCCCGAGTATGTACCCTGGGGCACACCCGATGGGACAGGCGGCCATTTGGACGCAGATCTGGTTACACCGATGCGTTGCATTCTGCAATCACGAAAGCCAGTAGTGGAGCTTGCCCGTGATACCATAAAATCTGGCTTTCAAGAGTTCATGGGTAACAGAGTCAAAGACTTCTCAAAGTGGAGACAAATCACACCAACCTGGCCATGAACATTTAAGATGCTTGCCCACTCGTGAATGATCGATATCAGTTGAGTCCCATAGGAGAGACCTTTCTGGAATCCATGCTGGTGGCAATAAACGGCAGAGTTTACAGAGAGATAGTTGCAAACTTGCTTACACACAATGTGTTGCATGATCTTGAAGGTCAAAGATGTTTGAGACACAGATCTGTAATTCTTTTGATCAGCACGGTGTTCTTTCTTGAATATAGAGGTAATGTTAGCGTGTTTCCAGGCAGTTAGTAGTATACCAGTGTCGAAGGATTGCTAGACGAGTGAGGCGAGGACTGGGGCCAATTCGGTTGCAGTTCTTTAAGAACACGAGCGGGTGTTTTGTTTGGGTAGCATGTTTTGTCGGGTCTGATAGATTCTAGCTGGCTCTGAATGCCACGGACGGTAAAGCAGATAACTGGTATATCTCCATAGAGAGACTCTGGAATATCTGATATGTTGGTAAGATTCTCTCGTGTTAACACACTATCATATTGCTCGCGTAGCGCTTCTGCTTTTGACGTGTCGTCTATACACGCATACCCGGGGTGCCAGAGGTCGAACTGCGAGCGTCGAGCGTCTGTGAAGGCTTGAGCGAAATGAATGCCTGAACGCGTCTCGACCTCTGGAGACAAGTGCCTCATTTTACATTTCCGAGCAATGGTATGATTGACACAATCCACACCAGTTTGATTGTATCAAGCCACACGTTCGCTTTCAGAAGTGTGAATACCTGATTGTCAACATTAACACTAGATTTTAAAAGAATGTTACAAGCGCAAAGAGAAATTAATGAGCTCGCTCGTAAGTTATTGTTCTGACACGTCGTTACTATCAAAACAAAGTTTCTAAAGGCCTTCAGTTGATGATCCTTTAGGTTCTTTATCTCAAGAAAGTGTTCTTTCAGACGGTTAACAGCTTCAGTAAATTGTCTTTCTCTCGTATCGGATTCACAACCGCTTTCTATCATTCTTACTTGTCAACTACACAAGTCAGATCCAGATTGCGTTACACCCTTTATCAAAAGGACCTCTTCTTGACCAATAGACACGGAGGATGCACTTTTTGCATGTAAACATAAAAGACAATGGTGACTGTCTCCAGAGGTCGTCTCGCGTTCGGCCTCTTGCTCGCTTCGCTCGCGGCGGGGCCTCACGGCTCGCTCCAACCTTCGGCTGTCGTTGGACTCGCACTTCGCGCCCGCTGTTTGGGCCGAAAAAAAAAGTGAGAGGACCTCTGGTACCCAGGGTAGAACACGCACGTATATTCCAAAACAATGTTGGGATGCCTATGGATTCTGAGTGTAGGAGCTTTAGGTATGACCACGCTCTTTTGACTCCAGTGCTGTTAGTGCTGTCACTATTCGGAGTGGTTGCGATCCCTCTTATGACCGCGTCAATATACTTAACGTGGGTTTCACGAATGCGTTTTGTGGTACTACTTCGTATGCGTCTGTATGCTGTTTGGTGTTTCTCTTTTCCAGTTGTCTTTCTTGTGTGCGCGATCACGCCGGTTCATCATCCGTTGAATTTCTGGGCTGACCAAGGGAATTAAGGTTGAGTTTTGCTTTTGTCATTCTGGATGGAATAAAATTGGTCGGTTGCAGTCTTGATAGTGCCTGAGATGCGAGCCCAGTTCTCGTCAACCCACCGGTTTTCAGGTCACCATCCGAGATATTCATCAGTAAAGGAAGCCATGCGGTTACGAAGACCATCATAATTCTCTTTGTGGAACTGGAAGACTTTCCTTGGAGGCTTGGGCGAGTTTTGGACTTTTAATACATCGATTTCGAATAGAACCGCATGAAATGGATGAATCTCGCAAGCTGATTGGGTAATCACCGAATAGATGAAAAGGTATTATTTTGCAGATGGAATCGCATGATTTCAGTGTGTGCTGAGTTGAGACGTGTGGGTCAAATTGCCGGTGTTTTCTTTAAGTTTATGTGGCAAAACAACAAACAGTAGTTATATACTAGTGTCCAAAGGCCTTTTTTCGAAAGAAAACATTTACAGAAATTAAGCAAGAATATATGCTGCCAAAATTTGAGCTTAAGTTTGGTTTTTGGAGAGACTTAAAAACCTTCAATCCTTGCAGGTACGAGAAAACGGCAACAAATTCAAAGACGATGAAAAATGCTGCCAGTAAATTTACTTATACTGAAGGAGAAACGTAAGCATTCAAAACGAAGGTGGAAGCTATAAACACCAATAAAATTACTGCGACTGCCGTTTGCCAGTTTCGTTGTTGCTACGAAGGAAAACAACTCAAAGAGCTCGAACACAACAACATAACAAAACAAGAAGCCCCTACAACTGTTAAAGCAGTTGATTTTAGAAACTAGACAGACAAGTAAAGAAAACAAAGGAAAATAATACGAGCTAGGTTCATTACAAACTTACCGAAGTGGTTTGCGACGTTAAGCGTCCTACCAGTTGAGTGGATGGAATGACAAACCTGTCGTCAGTTCACTCTTCAAGCTCTAACAGTTACAGTAAACACAGCGAGTGACAACAATAGTCTGAGTTTCGCTGGATTAATAACCGGAGCCGTAGGAGGGTTGTTCACAGGCACAACTGCCAACAACTCACCTGTTAATTGACCAATGTGAAAAGTTCGTGGAGATAAAAGCACACATTTTGTTTCTATAATAGAACCGCGTTGAAATACTTACTAGTTTCTTTTAACTTGTAGTTGTTCTCGTATAATGTTTTTGTACTGAAAAGTTCTTTCAGTTCGCTTCACTCATCGATTCAAGACCGACTGAGATATTGAAGATCTCAACTCATTAGTGATGTAAGTGCTCACCGTCTTTTCCCCAGAATTATGCTTTTCCAGTTTGATCTCTGTTTTGAGATACTGTATTAAGTGGAAAATGCCAGAAACTTTCATAATTTACTTGTCTCCACGAGGTCCAGATGAAAGGGTCCAGATGAAAGTGGCGAGTGTACCGAGTGTGTCGTTGCCGTTGACACGATCTCATTCGTTGGCTGGTCGACCTTGCAACCAAATGGATTTCGTGCGCGGCAAAACATACAATAAAAATAAATTCAAACACTCAAGCTTGCGAAATGCATTTGTTTCATGCGATTCGTGCGATATCATTTTTCTCGTGAAATTTAACGTCAAATTCACTCGTGCGGCAATGAATTTTCCTATGATACAGCACCTTGGTCACTTATGCCGTGGGTAGTGTGGCATGCCTGGATGAGACTGTTGTTGGTAGAAAACACAAGGTTCTCCCTGAGGCCGGACTGGTTGCAGTTTTCACATGTTGGTTAAAACTGTATTTCTTAGAAATCTCAAGCAGGGCGCGGTCGCACGCAAATGAAATAGTATCAGACTGTAGTTCGAGCAATGAACAGTCGATTCTGCCACAATTAAAGACGCCACCACGAACGAGGTTTGGATAATTAGAATGAGTGTTAAAGAGCTTGCTTACTTTCAACCCCCGCTTTCTTGGCCTTTAGGGCCATAAACGTTTGAGGAAAATAAAGGAACGCAGTTTGTTTCGGAAGGAAAACGATTAACGAATATAAAAAGGGCGGAATGAAAATATTGGATATGAAAACGTTCAATCGCTCTCTAAAACTCAGCTGAATTTAAAACTACCTTAATATTAAAACTGAAAAGCATGGAGGAAGAAAACTATTTGGAGGCAAATTTAATTCACCATCCTTTTCAAGTGAAAGTTCTTTAAGTTGAATATATTTCAATATCAGTATAATGAGGTGCAGGTGAAATGGATGACTGAATGATCCCGAAAAAAATTGACAATATTAGATTTCTCAATAATTATGTTTTAAAAGAGACCGCGTTTTTACTATGTCATGTGGAGTTAATATATCTACGACATTTGAATTTGGAGATGATTGTTTAAAAATCTGTTGTCTACTGTACAACCGTGTGCTAATTCGCCCGAGTGAGTTGTCCTGCAAGTGATTTTGAAACTTACCTTCCGAGGTACACATGATAAAGCCGTTTTCCGACCGAAAAGTCTACTTGTGGCTGGTATATATTTACGGAGCAAAGCGTGTCCCAACGTGAAAATGTAGCCCTGCAAGTTTAACTATGGTTGAAATTGCACGTTTGAACCGGGGTCTGAATCTACTCAGTCAAACACAAACTCTGACATAGTTATCGAAACTCAGCAGTACACTGTGTGCACAAGCTCTTCACAAGTCGTTATGGCTAGTACTGTATACTGTATTTTACCGTTCGAACATACTAAAAAGTTCGCGAACTATAAAAACATGCACAAAACACACGAACCAGCTTCGCTAAGTGTCACAAACTATACACAGTTATTTTTGAACAACTTTAGAAAAAGTAAAACTAAGCTTTAACCAACTGAAAGTTAGTGAATACATACTAATCTGAGACTAGTATCACCCATGAGAGAATCGATAAACATGGCAATAATAAAAAGACACATTAAAGTCAAGCTTGCAGCTGCCAAACTACTTAACAATTATTCCACGAACGCGCGTTGGATGTGAGCTTTTAGATAGCGGACGAGGTGCGAAGCACCGAGTCGGCTATCAGAAGCTCATATCCAACAAGCGTGAGTGGAATAACTGTTTAATTAAATACCAAACACTGGATAAAATATCTCGAATTCTGTTTTCTACCGAGTCGAGTTTTCGGCCATTTTAAGGGGGAGATTTCCCGTGATAAAATTTTCGGTTTCCATATTTGGACATTTGCAGTATATAGGATTTATACCGTGAGTAGAGAGTCAATAAAATTACCGGAATTTCAATATCCAGTGCTCCGTATTTAATAAAATCTCGTATACGATGACTAGGACATCAACCAATAATTTTGAAAAACGTTCAAAAGTGGCTCTGACTCGTGCAAATCCATTTTCAAATCAATTGCCAAATTATCTGCGCCTAAATACAAAAGTAAGGTGATGGGGAGGGGGAACCGTAATTCGGGGGCGCGCAGGAAGGTGGTGGGGAATTCCCTAGGGATTTGTTCCTGGTTGTGCGAAATCCCTAAGACACTGGAAGACTAGAAAACCGGACCATGCCAGTGACCTGATCTTAGTCAGTTCATGTTGAATACATGTAGAATCTGGCCATCAGCTTAATTAAGGCAGTCTGATTTGAGTTACCGTCACGGAAAGCTGATTGTAAATTAAAAGTAGCCTGTTTTCAGTTAGATAGCTCATTTAAAACTTGGCAGCATGTTTCTCAAGCACCTTCGTAACGATGGACAAAACAGATACACATGTAGGCCAATAACTGTTTTCTAATATCACGAGGTCCAGAATTGAAGAGAGAAGTTACTTTTTCAGTTTTCCACTCAGTTGGAAACTTTCTTGACAATAAAGAGAGGAGAGCTGCTTAACAAGATTAGCTTGAGAGTTCCCATTTTCGTACACTCTTGCTGTTATGAAGCGTGCAAAGAGACTACTAAAACGAACTTTTAAATAATAGTAGCTCTGACCTTCAAAAGCTCTTCAGATCAGCCAAAGCACTCTTTGAATGTTAGTTTGAACCACTTCATTCTCAGGAATATCACCATAATTCAGATCTTGCTTAAAACATTGCTCACTTTTTTACCCAGAAAGTTTTGTACTTGGAACGAATTTAATGCCGTTTCTCCAAATTCTTAAACTGACTCTATAGCTAAACAACGGGCGCCGCTCGACACTACTCCTTTTAACGCGCTTAGCACTCAGAGTGAGGGTGAACTCATGGGTGGGCTTGCTAAATTTCATGTTCTTTGGGCTGACTTAGTGTCAAGCATTGTTTGACCATCTTGCTTACATTTGATTAGCTTTAGAGCCAGTAAAAATGACGCAACATTTTTTGAACTGCTCTTAGATGCTGGTGCTGGTGCTTTATTCAACATGTTAATATATTTTTATGAAAAGCTTTCCCTTTTCAGTATATTCAAAGCTCGTATTTGAAGTCGTTCTGCTTACCCGGTTCTCTGACACCTACTGAACTGTCGCAACTGCTCTGAGATATTAGCTTACTGGAACAAACTTACACTCTAGTTGCTTTTAAAGGGACATCGCGTTTGTTTATTAATTTACCTTAACTTGGACCATAAACTAAACTGACCTAATCTAAATGTAACCCTGAGATCAAGTCTAAATCTAAACGTAACCTAAACCCTTGGCCCAAGTCTAAACATTAGCGTAACCTTAGCCCTTAGCCTTATCCCGAACCTAACCTAACCTAACCTAAACGTATCCCTAACTTTAAGGCTAACCCTAAGCCTAGACCTAATCCTAACCCTAAACCTAACTCTAAACCTAAGTCAGACCCAGTAATTCTAACGTAATCTCAACGGTAACTGTAACCTTTACCCTAAAACTTTACGCTTTATTACCAAGGTTTGCCAAAGTATCCGTGCCATCTACTTATAAACGACAAATACAAATTTCATTGGCGCATCAACTTCATTCATGTTTTACCGAAGTGATTACGCGGATACGCAGTCACTTGTGTTGTGTATACTACAAATTCATTCCCCCTCAATACAATCCTGAATGGGCGTATCGGCGTATCCTTAACGTATCCGGCGCCAGTGATCTATGTTACAGCTTTTCAGCGGCTTCAACCATGAGTCCCAGGACTTCCCTTTTGACTTTTGTGCCGCCATATTGTTTGGCGTATTTTTCTGTTCAACTAGTCTTCAACTAGCTTGGAATTTATTAAAGGCTTGTGTTCCTGTGAGAGTGACTCCATTAACTGGCGCAGCGTTTTCAGTGGTGCTGCAGTTAGTCTATGCTGGCAAAACCAACAAATACGATGTGTGTTGTTTTTCCTTGACTATCCCGATGTGCATGACGTTGCTGTTTAGACAGTAGAAAGACCGCCGTAGCTATTACCTGCTGTACATTTTGTATAAACGTGAATCATGTACGAGTTTTTTCCAAATTTGAAACTATTCTTTCAATATCGATTGCTTCGTTCTTAAGTCCATACATTAAAAATACCCGAGGGATTGTGTCGATTAACAACATCCATTGGTGCAGTCTGTTAACAACGACACATTTGGAAACCAATTGAAAACTGAAATGTTCTTGTTAAACTCTTCAGGTCAAACAAATTGACTACTCAACTCCACAAACTAATCCTACTAAGTACATAGAAATCATAATTTTTAGCTCCTTATAATGGTAATAATTCTCAGATGCTTTGACGATATACCTAGTTGGTTTTGGGGAGTATTGGTTTTGGCCGATTTCACTCACGTAGATACACCAAACTCTTGGTAGATTCCATTCTTTCGCAAATAATGGGAAAAGAAGCATTATATCATGTTTGTGTGCCAGCACTATAGAAGATTTGTTCGGCTAACGATTTTGTTTTGGTCACAGAAATTAAAGACATCGTGTAATGGGGGGGGGGGGGAGGGTGGGGGTATCCCTTTTAAGGCTTTATTCAGTAGGAATGGACATATTGCTGGGGTCCGGGTTACCAAGAGGAAACTAATTTTCATATTTTATTTGCAGTGATGATAAGAGTTGCCAAGAACTTCCAATGTTAAGCAATGAAGAAAGTCGAGGAAACAACGACAGTAGCACACTTCTCCTGGCTCAAGAACCAACAGCAAAACAGGGAAAGGCAGCGAGAACAGCTCTTGTGATTACTGTCACACCCGAAAGGACAGATCAGTCATCTGAGCACACGCCCAAAATGGCCGCCAGACATGACACAATTAGCAGATCCATAAGGAGAAACGAAAGTATCACACGAAACCGCTCATTTTCTGAGAAGTACCAACTATCCCCTGATCTTCATGACAAAAGTATAAAATTCCTTGAAAGAAAATACGGTGGGAAGGAAAGAGCTCACTGGGCAGCGAGAGTTATTCAGCTTTACTACAGAAAACATGCAATGAATCAAAGGTTTACAAGGATGAGAACTTTCTCAGATCATTCTACAAGAAATGCGCTTGGTTTTTTAACAGGTGAAGAAGCTCGCAACGCTACACAAGAGTCTCCGTCTGTTAAACGAAACGACAGTTTAAAAGGAAACAGAAGATCAATGCTTGTTATTGACAACCTCTGTGCTGTTCCCATGTCGCCAATAAGATCTGGTGTTGGTAATTTTCAAGTGAGTTCTCAAGACGATCTTATGGAAGAAGAAATAGAAAACGTTACTGGTGATGTAAATGGGGAGAAACAGGCACAGAGTGAGAGCGTGAGTGAAAGCCAAACTGAATACTATGTTAAAGTCGAGATAATGGAAAACTTAGGGAATAGTCCAGCTGTGGAAACGGAGTTGGTTGAAGAATCATACTCACACCCGTCACACGAATTTGCAGAAAGTGATGAATCAGGTAAGAAATTGTGTCAGAATATCAGATTTCTGGTTCACTAAGTGTGTTAATGGCTGATGAGCCTAGTTCGCATGTTCTAAATCTTAAAAGTGATAGGGAAGAAACCTGGATTCTGTTAAAAGTTCAACTTAACACTCCTTCAGCCTCCGAACATTTCTTCCAAGCCAAACGAACCAAACTAGCGAACTAGGACGTGTGTGCGAGGTTAGCGCAGTTGGTTAGGTCTCTGACTGTCATCCAAGAGGTCCCGGGTTCAATCCCTGGCCCGGTCGAGGTTGAACTTTGGGCGATCATCTTTCGTCACACCGTCCGCAGACAGGGACGTAAAAACTGTTGGTCTAGTCTCTCGACGTTCTATCACACTTAGTAGGCTAATGCCAGTGTTACGGACTGTCACCTAAATGCAGCTCATTCAAACTGGCTGTGAGCTGTGCCCGAAGTCAGACACGGGCCGCATAGCGGCTACCAGAAGTGCCGGTATGTGCTTTCGGTTCCGCGACCTCGTAATTTCGCATCACCCAGCTGCAATGGGTTACCTGCATTATTATTATGATCATTATCGCCAACAGCTTCTACAAAGTACAGTTATCCAGTGAAAAGATCAAACTTCTATCCCTACAGCTAGTTTCTTAATTTTTAAAGAGATCGAACAGGGGATCGGACGTACCACACTGATCCGTGATCACGTCCAGTAAGTTCTTTAGTTATATAGCAGGTCAGTAAACTCTATAGTATTGACCAAATTATTATATTTTTATTAACCAATGAATGATTAATTTGGACAGTTTCCATGAAGACTTTCACAGGACATTTTCTGACCTGTCCAAACTAAAAATAATTGGATTGTTGTGCATCAACCAATCAAAATCGCACAAGCACCGAATCCACCAATCAACGCAAAGCATTGGTCATGAGCAAGACTAGATGCTCTTCTTTGCGCGCGCCCGCCCATGACCGCCCTGGTTTAGCAAATATAATGTTGGGAGTGTTGTTTTGCTGCACAACGGAGATGTGAAAGCACTGCATTCCCATTAAGGCCTTGGTTTGGCTCAAAAGCTATTTAATTAATAAGTAAGAGGACTACACACTTGTCCAATCTGGGAATAATTAGATTCGAAAAATTCCTCTGACACTAAAATAGGACTCGGCCTACGGCCTCGTTCAGTTTTGCTGTCCTCGGAATTTTTCTCATTCAATTATTTCCAAATTTGACAGCATGTAGTCCTATTACATATGTTAACTTATGCTTCACTGTTCATATAGTCTTGAGTGATTTTCTGGGGTTGGGACGGTACACCTCGCACTTGTTGATGTCATTCGCCCTATACATGTACCAATGACGTTTTATTTAAATTTTATCTTAAAAGTTGCCCGCTTCCATTCTGGTGAAACACTCAGCCGCAAAGTTGAAATGGAAAAGTTTCAAAAATTTCATTGCTCACACCAATGGGAAGAAATGAAACCATTTGAAGCTTATGGAAAACATCCGATTCAAAAGTTCAAAATTTAGTGATTCAAAATGATTCAAAATCAAGATATACGCCAAAATGATTTAAAATCAACACACACGCCAACGCCAACCAATGGAAAAGTGGCTCAAACAAAAAGAATCTATTTTCATTTGTTACTTTCGACGTTGTTAACTTTTACCCATCAATCTTTGAAAACCTGCTCACAAAAGACCTGGACTTTGTGAGCCAATTTACAGCAATTTCTGACCAAGACAGCAAGAACACTATAAGTCTGTTATTCGACTAAGGGAAAGCCTGGATCAAAAGAAACTACTCCACCATGTTCTGTGTCGCCATGAGCAGCTATGATAGAGTCAAATAAAGTGAACTTGTTGAGCTGTAACTCGGAAAATTGAAAGCCGTATTCAAGAAAAATAACGTCGGCTTACATATAGATGACTGCCTGGCAGCGTTCAGAAACATAGGACCAAGGACAGCTGATAGACCTAGAAAGTAATTCACGAAGTTCTTCAGTGATGCAAGATTGAAAATAACAGTACAGGTCAACCTGAAGATTATGAGTTTATTTATCTATTTTCCGATACAGCAACCCCTCCCAAAGAGGATAATCAGCTGGGGCGGTCAGGCAACAAAACATTATGAAATAGATAACAAAATAACAAAATAATAATAGTAACAATAATAATAATAATAATAATAATAATAATAATAATAATAATAATAATAGTAATAATAAAAATAATAATAATAATAATAATAAATACCTAAACTAAAAAGTTAGGAAGGACTGTCAAATTCCCTCCCAATGCTGAGGTCCCCATTTCGATTCCCGATCGAGGGTTGAATATTTGGGTGACCTTTCATCCTTCCGGGGTCAGTAAAATGAGTACCAGCATACATGGACCGCTTTGAAGCGGCTGCCAGTTGCGCGTATATAACTGATCATTGTAAAGCGCCTTTGAGTGTGTTGCAAAGAAAAGGCGCTGTATGAATTCACTACTTTACTTTTTTTGTTTAGCTTTTGTTTTCCTCTATGCACAGTGATTGTATCATTTGAGACCGTGGTTTTACACACTAGTTAGCCAGTCCTCTTCTGTTCTTTTAGAGCTTCTCCAGGTTTTCCTCCCCTGCCCTTTCTAGGTGAGGAGCTAAGCAACAGAGACAGTATTGATGGTTCATGTATGTCGCACCTAGATGTGGATTATGATACTAGCACAAACTCAGAGTTGGAGGATTACCCCCAGACGGACATAAAACCACAGAAGTTGGAAACAAGAATTGGAATCGGCCATTTCAACAGGTACACTCAGCGGAAGGGACGTTTTACCTAACTTAATCTCATTTCTTCAGTTTAGGTTGCTGTTATAATAATGATAATAAAAAAAAAAAAAAATAACAATAATAATAATAATAGTAATAATAATAATAATAATATGGAGGGTTACGCAATAGCGTCCTACTTAGCTATATACGCTAAGCCAGCATATGAACGTTTGTACTGATAAATAACAACAATAATAACATTAAATATTATAATATTATTTAAAAGTCTGCCTCCAAATAAGAACGGTTATAAAAAAATGTCCTGAAATGAATGTAAATAGCTTAAACATCTTACAATTTTGCCAGGAATGTATTGCTAAAGTCATGCAAATATTTACGGGTGCGATTTTGGTCGGATGAACACACAAACAAAACAAAGCGATTATAGAATAATCGCAAGTCTTCGATTCACCCTTTCCTTCACGGAAATCTGTTTGGTTTTCTTTCCGAAGTGTATGAGAATCAAATCGCATGTAGATAAATAAAAATATTGGTTGCCAGTGAAATATTCCATATAATTTTTTAAAAGTTTACTAAATCAAGATGGTAACCGTATGCGCGTAATAGCAGTAGCCACATGCACATTATGCGTGCGTAGTTTTAAATTTTATTGCCCCTGCTTAAGACATCGTACATGTACCTCGCTTCTCAGGATGGCATCCTTTAACTTAGAATTGCATTTGCTATGTGGGGTTTCTTTGTTTTGTTTATATTTCCAAAACTACATCATCTGCGTTTTCACACTTTTCTTTCTGGCTTCAGTAGTACTTTTCTTAATTTTTTTTTTGCCTTTCCCTTTTATGGGGCGTTGTATTTAATACGTCTGAACAAAGCCTCTCTCATGCTGTTCTTTTAGCGCTTGACAAGTTGCGACTGTCGCAGATTTATAGAAGTCCTTCATTTAAGTAAGAAATTTGTTTACTTAAAGTTAAACGATTAAAACGTCCAAAAAAGTACATATTGATCTAGGGTACTTATTAGCTCAGGCAGCATTGTGGCAGGAGCACAAGGTACGAAAATCAAAATTAGGAAATTGTGTTATTTATTGATGCCACCCTTCCTCTTAGGGGGTGGGGGAGGGGGGGGGTGTAGAAGAAACCGTCCGATGTTCCCACGTCAAAACTAATCAAAGGCTTTAAATTGACCTTTACAATTGGCCTCTTCAGGAGGCTGAGCTTGTCTAAGTCAATTCGATCTTCCTTTGTTGTGGCAGAAACTCCTGCCACTTGTTTTTTTAATGAACAAAATCTTTCCGCAGAAGAGCAAGTTTGTCCTCTACGCCTTTACATGATGGGTTTGATTTGTTGGGTGTTTGCCCTTGAATTGACATAGATGTTTCAGTATCGAGTAAAGAAACTCTTTTGAAAGCGAAGCTTGAGAAGTCTGCAGAAATAGTTGTGATGGCTGCAGAAGTAATTTTGTTTTTATCCCCGCTTTCCGTGCTGCCATTCAAAGTAGTTTGCAACTCGATGGAAGTTTATTTGTCGTTTTTGGCTTCGATAACTGAGTGCAGCTTAGCTATACCACTTTCGTGGTTTTTTCCTTGTATCAGTAGGGTATTCGTAGTGCTATACCACTTTTTAACAGCGACAGGCGACTTGAAAATATACTGGTTGTTGGTTTTGTGTTCCTCCCTCAACTGTGTTACCCTGCCATTTAAACTGGTAATTGGTTGATTCGAAGTGTAGAAGATGTCTGTTTTCCGTGTATAAGCTGTAGGTTGTGGTATTCTGCAAACAAATTTTGATAAATGTTAAGAGAGAGAGACAGACAGAGAGACAGAGAGAGGGGGGGAGGGAGAGGGAGCAGGAAAGGGAAAGGGAGAGAGGCTGATGCAGTTGATATGCTACCTCATTATACTGTCAACAGAACACTGAAGGTGATGGAATATTTGTTTTGCAGAAAACCAGAGAAAGGTATCAGCTATTTGATTGCACAGGAAATCATAGATGACAGCCCTGAGAATGTGGCTCGGTTCTTGCTGTCTGAACCAGGCATCAGCAAACAGAAACTGGGAGAGTATCTGGGCAACCTGCAGAATCCTTTCAATATGGATGTTCTCAAGTAGGTGATCAGAGTGTCTTTGCCTGAGTCATGAAAAAATGTAACTGTCCATGAAAAACCTTACAAAAGCAAGTTGCTATTGCAAACGCTTTCGAAGAGATGCATCATGCTTTTATTTTTATGCAGTGGTCAAAGTACACCGCAAAGGCGGTTAGACTATCTTTTTTGCGACAGGTACAATGTATAGGAACAGAGAAGGAAGACGTAGTTGTGTAAACGCGTTTGTTTTATTGGCCCTAAAAGCATTGTACGCGCGATTTCCAGTAAAATACATTCCTTTTACAAGCACAGATTTAGAGGATTGGCCGGTGTTGCACCCCCCCAATCCCTTTGATTTAATGCTAGTTTTAATATGGTATCGCACTGGCTAACCAAGACACGTTTTGGGCTCAAGAAAAAGTTTCTTTTGCGGTTTTTGAAAGGATGCTTTAAGTCACTTTTTACAAAAACTAGAACACATTTAACCTTTCTAAGTCTTCACTGAACTTGATCTTGTCAGTAAAAATTTCAGTGAATTTCTATTTGTTCGTTATTTATCTGGTTTCGTGGTATTACAAAATGCGATGAAAAAATCGTTTTTACCCTATACCAGCTTGGTCAGATGTAAATGTGATTTCAGTTCGTTTTCACACTTAACTAGGCAAAACCTGTATTTTTGGGCTTTTACCCAAAATTTCTCGAAAACTACACGTTTTCCGAGATTCTCAATAATGTTTTCGAAGTTAGTTCCTAAATGTGTTTTAGGCAAAGCATCACAGTTTTCGAATTTTGAAGCAATTCTGCCACATCTCTAAGTTATCAAAAAAAGACACATCTATAAGCTTTTAAAAGGCGCTGTGGCGATATCTATTCTAAAAGAATGTATTCAAAAAAAACTGTGCGTTTCTCACGTGTGTTAGAAGTTGGTTCAACAGTGTCGGGGTTAGCATTATTACCTTTATGTAAGTTTTGCCCTGATGATGCTTCAGCAATAAGCCCTTTCATAAGAGTCGAGAAATGAAATCGAGGGGCGTCAGAAATGTGCATATTGAAACCACTGACTTAACAAACCACGGCGAAGTCGTTGAAAAAAATCAGTAACTGTTCATCTGTAGGATACCTAAAATGTGCGCAATTCTGCAATTGATTATAGTTTGACGGCATTGAATCCTAAACCCCTTGCAGACCATTAGAGTCGTGCCCAACTCAGAGTCTCTCATATGGATGTATTTTTATAACACTCCTGGTTAATACATGTATGCTTTCTCTTAAAGCTGACTTTTGAGTTTTGCTTCCAGTGGAGTAATCCTGTATTCAAAACTGATCTGAAGCAAATGCGAGATTCCTGTTCTAAAAATGCAGTTGCGTCGCTTCTTTAAACTTCGCTGAATGTTATGGCATATGATCTTAAGTTTTTTTTATTCCAGCAAAATATTGGCTTTGATTGCTTTGGCACGAACTGGAGTTGAAAATTGTTACATCTGGTAAAAAAGTGAACTTATACTGCAAACTAAAATGCATACCGGCAAAGAACGAAGCTTGATCTCTGTGCTGTTTTTAAACATTCACGTATTAACTGAAAGGCCGCGAATTTAAACTAATTGCAAAGTGGGCCAAAATTCGGGTTGTAAACAAGCTCATCAGTTTAAGCGTCGGTTTCGAAGTAATTGGTTTCAGTTGAAAATACTTTTTACCAGTCCCAAATAGATTTCTAATTTTCTAAGTTAGGCGAGTTCCTTCTTAATAACGAGTGGGGAGTTTATCACATAGGAGGGGTCACTTTCTATTTGTGCTTTGAGTACAAAATAACCTATTTTGCAACGGTGATCTGTTCTGGAGGTCGTGGTTTCGAATCCCTTCGGGGCCAGATATTTTTTCTCTTTCTCCGCGTGGACCCATTTTCTATCTAGGGCTAACGCTCAGTAGGTATTATTTGGAACAACTATTAGAGCACTTTAAAATTTCTTAATCAGGCCTAAATATATGCTTAACAGTGCTCAGCGGCCAAACCTTACTCCGTGGTTGCCCCCTCACTAACATGTTAGTTTACCGCAAACTACAATCTTAATTTCCCACGACCAGCTCGCACTGGCCTTGTAGCTCAGTTGGTAGAGCAACGGTGATTTGTTCCGGAGCTCGTGGGTTCGATCCCCACTGGGGTCAGAGATTCTTTTTCTTTCTCCGTATGTGACCATTTCCTATCTAGGGCTAACACTCAGTAAATATTATTTGGGATAATTTTACTTTTATCACAATCAAACCCAGATATTTAAAAAGAGCCTGATGTGTCTATCTCTCTTGGTAATCCGTCGAAACCGACGATGACTGTGTGTGCAATCAGTATTTTCTGTTGTGTGCTTGGAGATAGCTGTTGAGCCCTTTCCGGGAGGAACACACTCTTGTACACCTCGAACATGGAGTTTCAGCAGTCAATAATGACGCTGCTTGTGCCGCACTGTGTCCTTTTTCTCTTTTCCCTGCAGGCGTTGGCAGCGACGTTCCTCAAAGGACTTGCAGGCAATCTTGGTGAGTGCACGCCATCTTACTTTTCCTCTGGCGGCTGCCTCAAGTTCCTTTGAGTGAATGTTCGCACGCTGCAGGTTGCTATAATGAGTGTTGATGAGGTCCTTGTAGCGCAGGCGTGAGTGGCCTCATTTGGCGATGGCCCTGGGAGATTTCCCCATACAGAACTGGCGGTGGGTGCTGGTTTCATCCATGCGGATTACGTGTCCATTACAGCGCAAGTGTGCTTTCAGGATCATTGCTACAAAATTGTGTAGTAGCTCTTGCTGGACTATGTGTAGAATAGGCACCACTAATATTAGATCTCTAAGTTTATTCTGTTTATACATGTAGATACTTCGTAGAGGCGTTGGATTTTACTGGAATGGAAATAGATCAAGCTCTGAGGTTGTTTCAGACCCAGTTCAGAATGCCGGTATGTAGAAACATCATTAAAAGCTATAGTAAAAATTGAATGTGCACCTTAATACAGTAGTTGGAAAAAGAAATTTTCCAAGAAATCGTTTTATTTTATTTCGTGCATTTTTGTTTTATTTTGCGAAATCTCGTGTGATTTTTCACGAGACTTCGTGTCTCATACTTAACCGTACATTCATGTATGCGCGATAGCTAACGAATCTCGTACAAGATTTTGGTTGGGGTTTTGCGAGATCTCGTACAATGGAAGGAATTTCGTATCTACTGTAAGCAATGAGCAAAAGGCTGTAATTCACTCGAGTTCAATTGAAACTCCCGGGAATCGACTATATCTTGAACAGAATTGTCAAAAGTTGAGTTGCTCTTCTTGGGTAATTAACTAGGGAGAATTGTTTCTTGTGCATTTGTCACATTTGTGCGTTAAGGTTACCGTTCAACTTGAGCGGTGTCTTCAGTTTTTCGTATGTAACTTCATTAATACGCATCGGTTACCCGGTTATGATCTGCTGGTCTATTTTGAACATCTTCATTTGTACAACATTCAGTCTATCAATGAAACTACTAAAACCTTTATCACCACTTTAGATAAGACATGTTGTAATGGACACTTCATCGGCAGCAGATTTCCCCTCCGCAACAGAAAAATGCTAATGTCTGTCAGACAGAACAAAAAAAGTTCTGGCCATTTTGAAAATATTATGGGTTAGCTTGACCTAAAAACAGAGGTTCTGAAATGCAAGTTCTAGTTTGACCACTTGTGCGAGAACCAACAAGACTTACAGTCCTTAAAATGTTGCGGAGGGGAAAATCACCAATTGGACAAGCTCTGCCACTGTCTCTCCTTAACAGAATTGAGTTTTCAATAGTGATGAATATTTGCTCCCTTACAGAGTTTGTGTCTCAGTACTTTTGACCAGTCAAGGTTTTTCCTATTTCTCTTTAGCAAAAAATATCATTTTCCCCTCCGCAACAGCTAAAATCAGAAATTACGTTAATTATCAAGAACTGCCTTTGCCGTTTTCACAAACTATGACTGTTATGCAAAAAGTAATATGAAGTTTTTTCAGAATATACAAAATTTATTTTTGAAATTTGTGTGAGCAAAAGTACTGTGGAGTGGCCCTATAATACACGTACTGCCACTGAGCAATCTTACTATCTACAATACGTTAGAACTAACTACAGGAAGTGTAGTAGAAGATTTCTTGGGCAACAAATATGGAATTCTATAGAAGTTACTGTGGAATTTGCTTGCACTGTTTCAAAAGTCTGTTAAAAGGGATTTATTTCAAAATATTAAAATTCTTTCAAACCTGATTAATGCACATAACGTACTGCTGAACTACCCTTAAAAGTACTGTGGCAATACTACTCACTATATTGTAATTATCAGAATTGGTTTGTAATGTATTTATATCACCCTTGTCTGACGTTAAGAGAATAGTTTGCAGCCTTCAATTCTTCTAAGCTTTGCGTGTATCAACCTGTGTATTCGTATTTGTGCTTTTGTTTTTGTTTTTTTGTTGGTATCCCTCAACGAACTCTAAAAACTTCGGTAATCTGGTCTCCTAAACTAGTTAGCTTTTAAGTTATTCCAGGGGACCAGCTCTCTTATATATTATTACATTATAACATATTTCTAAATGTAAGTATGTAACCCACTTAAGGGAAAAAGTAAAAATTTTCTAGTCTTGTCTTGTATTTAATTTCCTCGTAAAGCCAATTTGTTAAAGGAGTGAACATACATTAGTAATTGTTTAAACCCTTTTTTTTCTCTAGGGTGAAGCACAAAAAATTGAAAGGCTAATGGAGGTTTGTAGCGTATGTAAAAGTTTCAAATTGAATTGATCAGCCTTAACACTGAAACATGCTCAAAAGTTAAAAAAACATTCTAATTCTGTCTTCATTTTTAAGAGAGTGATCGCATTTGGATGCTTGTCAAACTGTTTGTGGGTGTCGTGTTATTTTTCTATTGTCCGACTTTATTGTAACATTAAAGTCTTACAAACACTGCAACTTAACATTTTCACCTTGTTATCTCTAAATAATAAAGCTGGGGGTGATAAAATCATCTTGTTTTATCCTTCGCCACTTTTTAGAAAATTCTTCAGAAGCGGGAGAGGTATACTGAAGGAATATATTTCTGAGTTTCAATTGTGTTTTTAACCCGTTCAAGAAAAGCTGCAAAAACCAAATGAACGTTACTTGTAGCGTTGCAGTAGATGTGGATTTGGCTATTATGTAGGTGTCGTGTGTGCGTGGTTCCGTTCGTATCTAAGTCGAATGCCTGGTACGTACAGATATGGAATGCTATTCTATAGGTTACCGCTAAGAGTTGCGTGTTTCAGGTCGCACATGCTGGCCGTCTTTGCATATATGGGATTGTCTGCATCATCCAGGAGGAACAACAACAGTTTTCCATTAAAGTAGGAGGGGTCTACTAAGCCTCTAGGGTGCTTGTGACGTGCGTCTTTTATGGAATACGAATATATCCCATAACTTGAAAAAAATACCCAGGGCGTTGTTGCCATAAAACGTTGTGCCCCTTTGCTCCCACTGAAGCTTTGACATGTGCATTTAATGCAATAGTACAACCACACTTCTACTATTGCGACATATGTCTGTGGCAGTTGCGGTGAAACCAGTGCTACAAAGCTGCAAACGCTTGGAAATTGAGCTGCAAGGATTGTTTTAAGAAAGAAAAACCATTCGAGCGTTGATGCAGATACTGGACCACTATTTGAAAAACTAAACGGTGTCGTCTCGCTCGCTAACGTGTGCATGGCACTAATCTCTAGCTATCAGCTTTCCCTTGCTTGGGGCTTTTTAAGACTAATTTACAGCGATTGTTAAAAATCTGTCTGAAGTGTGCGCGGAAAAAGAGGTTTTCATTACAAAGAAAGACCGTAAACCAAAGGACGAAAACAAGCCAACTTTTAGGTTGTAGGCAGCCAAACTAAATCGGAAATACATGTAGCAATGTTAGTTAAGAAGTCCTCAATAGACTTGTACAAGCTGCAGTCGGTGCCGATGGAGTCAACTTGTGCAACTCCCATGCAAGGCTGATAGCTGAAGCATCATCAATTTTAATATCATTGAATTCTGCCCCTCAGTATAGGAGAAACCGTTCATATGAGCGATCGAGCTTGCATAGCAATACTCCAACGTCGACGTAAACGATATTAATATTATCCACGCGAAATGGACGGTTCTAATCCGAGAAAAAAAACCATTGAAAAAGAACAACAGCGACAGTGGTATCGACATCACGTTGGGATCATTCGTTCGGGCGGAGACATGCAAGTAAGGTGTGTGCCGCATGCTTTCGCTTCTCAGACAACCAAATACTGTAACTCCATTGGTTTATACCGGGACCCCGGCCAGGAAGACATTCCGGGAGAAAAAAAACAACGACTATCTCAAATTTCATCAGATGGAAGAAGCTATCAACAAAGCAGCCCCTGCGAAACAAAAAGCGTTAGACGAGAGCGATCACAAGTGCTTGCACACTTGCGAAGCGAGGAAGAAACAAAAAGAAGTTGTGTGCCCAAAACTATTGACCAAACATTTTAACAACGGAGTTGCGTAAGAAACGCAGAATGCCTGCCTTCAGGGGAAATGTTTGAGTAAGGATGTACCGTAAAACTCCGAAATAAGCCTCGGGGCTTATTTTTGGTCAAAGGGCCTTTTCGTCAAGTTTTTCGTGGGGGGCTTATACCCGGACGGATGTTAGGCCGATGCTCTAACCAATTTACTGCAAAGATCTGTCAATCGAGCTTGTAAAACCTGGAGAACGCAAGGAAGAAAAAACTCAAGGCAAGGCGCTTGTCTGCGTTGATGCAATGGAGGGATAAGGAGGGGATGGAATGAAGTTACTGTTACGAATAATTATAAACCCAACGAGTGATAATTACTTTTCATGCGCTCTAATGAATTTTTATCCTATTTATTCATCCATAGGCCTTTTTGGCATTCATACTGAAAACAGGATAAAATGTGTTTATGGACTATTTCAAATGAAAACAATTTATTATTGAAAGTGATGCTCTGTTGTTGGGTTTATACCACAGCACTATTACCCACAATGCCCAGTAAAAAGAATGCACTTTGATCGCCGCTTCGCGCTCCGTAGAACTAATTCCACTAGCCACCTCCACCTTGGGAAATAACTGTTAATTAATATTAACAGGGAAACAATGGGCGACAGGGTGAATAGACGTTTTAAGAAATGAGTGAGGGAAGTGACTTATATTTCTATTTGAGACCCTGTTAAACCGTTCACGAATCGGTTGGGTCTATTTCAAACAAATGTAAACAAACATTTTTTTTGTCTTGTATTGTGCTTTTTCTCCAAACTTTTCGAAAACGTCCAATGGTTTTCCTGATACGTCTGACCACTTTTGAAGATTTCCAAGAGATTTTCAAAAGTCAATGTAAAGACATCTTTAAACGTTTTTTGAAAAATTTGTTCGTGAATCGTTTTGAGCAATGAGCAAGAGTTTCAAATTTTCCCGAATCTCATGTATCATAGCAGTTTATACAGCCCAAAGTTGTATAGTATGGCTCAGTATCCATACTCATCGTTTTTTATTTGTTTGAACTTACTCTCGTAAAATAGCCAATTATATTATGCGGTTTATCAATTAAAAACACATTAACAAAATAATAATATAATAAGCTTTATTTCTACAGATAACGCCATTCATTAAAAAATGTTCTCCCAGGAGAACCTATCCAGAATATAGTTAATACAAATAAAATTGCAACAGTGCTAAAAGTTAAATATTTAGAAAATTACAATTATGCTTATAAAAATAATAAATGTATTATGTTCATAGTGCTGGCATATTTACAAACATTAAGATACATTAAATTATAGGCTTTTGCTGGACAATACGTGGCATGCAACCCCAGTGGAGAAGAAAACGTTCAGGATATTGTTCTTATCTTGGCCTTTGCAATTGTAATGCTGAACACCGACCTGCACAGTCCTAACGTCAAGAAACGAATGACAGAGGAGCAGTTTATCACAAATCTGAGAGGTATGCAATTTTGAAAATTTCATTAGTTGTGATGTGCATGTTACATAACAGATACAGAATTTTGTGATAACTGTGGATTGGTTCATGATATGAGAGGTGGCAGAGCAATAAAGATTTTTCGGGGAAGAAGTTATGATAGAGTGCTTATGCTAGTGCCAGGGCGCTAGCCTTTGGGGCTGTTGTACAGGGCATGCTTCCTCGGGAATGTTTGAAAATTGTGCAGTGCACACCATCTTTTACTTCTTACTGAGCAATATTTTCTAGACTTGTTTTCGTTGTTACTCTGGGACCGGTTGTTCAAAGCCCGATTAGTACTAATCCTGGATTAACTCTTAACAAAACCTATAGAGTTAATCCGGGATTAGCACTAATCGGGCTTTGAACAACCGG
>JAOBRG010395867.1:0-10317 GCA_027574985.1 Umimayanthus nakama | reverse complement strand
CGCATGCGCACACTTCTTGTTTTTTCGTTCCGAGGAGCATTGCGAGACAAGTTGCTGGAAAAATTGCACAGTGTAACCGGGCCTTAAGTTAAAATACATATTTATACAATGCTCCGCAACATGCATTCGAGCTTTAGTTTACATCGGGCACTACGAAACTTCGCAAAGTTAGTGAGCTGTTAAATAAACGACATGATAATGATTGGAACAAGGAACAAACTTTTCAAAACGCCGATTTAATTGAATGTGGTCTCGATTCACTGAGAGATTTTCAATTACAGGTAATTAGGCCGTTGCCCATTGTTGATGTACAATCGCTAGTTGCTAGGCGACGATAATTAGAACGCAGGTGAAGAGTGGCAAACAAAAGGCGACTTTGATTTGTGCGACAATAGGTTCTAAAATGGCATGGCAATGGTGATTAATATCTTGGTGATGTGGTGCTTTTATCCTTTCCATTGCTAAATAATTAAGGAAGATAACTTTCTTCGTTGACAAATCCTGACGCCATGTCAAAAGAAGAGGCGGCAATCGAAAATTTGCTCTCGTGCAGCGAGAATGCGCGTGAAGAAGAAGACGAATTCGATCGCGTTGTGTCCACTACTTCTTGGCTCGAAGCGGCGACCGGATGGAAAAAAACTGAACCGAATGTGATTTACCTAACAGTAGAACGCAAGAAGAAACCGAAAGAAAAACATTCTAGGACAAGCCCAACTCTATCAAGTGACACAGAAAGTCACTACCAAAAGGTGAAGAAACTTGCGGGCATGATTGCAAACTCGAACGCGCAAAACCAGAGTTTGGAAGCGAACGGTGGGTGGCCGACCAATAAATACAAAACAAAGTCAAATCTCGTGAAATTTCAAAATGTTGATGTGTTGTCTTACGATGTTCCATGTTGGCGATATATAATAGATCCAAGAACTTGTAATTATGTAGAAAGAAAACCTCTGCAAATTCTAAGAAACTTTTGTGAACGAAAGAACAGAACTGCCATTCTAGAAAACGGCGGTGCTCTCGGATTTCAAGAAGTCAATGGCGAGACGGTGTTTGTTGATCCCGCTTTGAGCTTCGATCGTCATCTTTTGGAAACTTTAGATCACAGAGAAGAGTTCAGACTTAAAGCGGATGTGTGTAATTCTCTGGATGTTCCACTTTACACCACGTACAGAACTGACAACAACCGCATTCGAGTCATCCATTCGGGGTTCGACTGCGGCTCGGGTCGTCGCGTAGAACTTTTAAAAGACGGGACATGTCGACACAGCGTTCCGAATGAACCAATTACTTCCGAGCTAAAACCATTGCAAAAAATCACGCCAACACAAAGACGAGCAGCCGAGGACAGCCTGCTTGCAAGTAGGATACTCGTGGCAAGAGCAAGGGAAATGAAATCCGACTCTTCGACTCAGCTGTACGCGAGCAAGAAAAGCAAAGGGGGGAAGAGCAAGTCGACTTACAGCTCTTCAAATTCCCGCGTGGATTGGATTCCTATAACCAAAAGTACGATTCATTACCAATCCCAGCGTATGACAGGGAACACCAATCATGGTCGCTTTCCAGACAGGGCCTGTGGTGGTGGCAAGGCCAAATATGGCAAGGCATTCTCTCTGCGCCATATGCAGGGCGCTAAGGGCAATAAACTAACTTTGAGTGAGGCAGCAAACCTTATGCCGGGTGTTGGTATGCCAACTGCACTGGGAAAACTAACTAAGGAGTTGGAAGAAAAGGATAATGGTGGTTTTGGCATAGGATTAAGTCTGTCACAACATCTGTTGCCATCGGTATCTGGGACAAAGTTTGTGATGGTGCCAGATACAGCAGACACTTGATCAAAATTGTAAGCACTACCCATAACAATGGTCAGGGATACATGTGTCCACCTTTTGACCTCATTTTATTCTTAGGCCCAGTGCAACAAATTACAGCAGTTAAGGATCATGTTGAGTGACCAGATTTTATTTTTTTCTATTATTATTTAATTTGTTTTCAACCTTAATGACCTGAAACCGTAAAAACAACCTTTTAGCAATTTTGTCTCATACTTCTGATAAGTACAGTGAAAGAATTTTCAAATCAAAGTTCTGTAGTATGTTCTTGTACAAGATGACTTCCTCTCCCAGGCAGGGAGGGGTACTCCCTAAATTTTGGGGTTGGTGTCTGCTGCTGGGATCCCAAAGTGTGTTTTCTGTTCCTGACAAAGAAAAGCTTTAAAACGAGACCCTGTTCTTGACTCAAAGCAAGAGAAGCATACCCTGTTCTTGAAAAACTTTGTAGTGCTCATGTCTTTATTGAGAACTTCAGCTGTTGTGCTAGAAAGGCAACTGTTTTGGCTGTTATTTCATCTGTTTAAAATTTGGTCTTTCAAAAATTTCTTTTCTAAAAACATCAGATTTTACACACTTATCCTGAACCAAAATTTGTGTTTTCTTTACCCTGGTTTTGACAAAAATAACACCACCCCCCCCCCCCCCCAGGGCTTCCTCTGCAGTTGCAGCAAACACCCATACTCATAGTTTTGAATCCCTCCATAATTTTGATGGTGTCGATCAGTTCAGGTTAATTCTTGCTTGCTTTAAAAAATGTTTGGCTTCTCAAAGCCCACTCTTAAATCCCAAAAAGTTTGGGGAAAAGGCTGCTTGCCATTGCCAGATATTTGGGGAGGAGGCTGTTGGGGCATTACTCCCTTCCCCCTTTATTTGTACCCATGTATCCATATACAAACAATGATTGTAAGGGGAGGCACAAAAATGTATACCTGGCTATCAAGACAACCTTGATCTCGATCCTTTCTGAAATTTTTACATCTACTACAACAAATTAGTAACTTTTAATGAAGAGATTTTTTACTGGCCAAAACCACAGGTATCATAAACTAATATTTGTGATATGTGACCCAGTCTGCATGCATTTAGGTTTTGATTTTTCAGGTAGTAAGCTATAATTTGCTGCTTTAAAGTTGTGGCATTCTTTTCAACTTGCTAAGAGATCTTTCATACAGTGTCAAACTCCTTGTAACTCGGCTAGAACATGATCTAGATTTTTGTATCACTTACTTTAAGTGTTTGTCTCTGTAAATTCAAGTACACTCAAACTAGTCACATATGGTACCAGTACTTTCCTACCTAGAAGTGTAACTTCAATATGTGCTGTGCATGTGTACAAACTATAAGAGCATATCTTTAAGTGCATATTTTTTCTTACAGTATATTAAATAATTTTAATAACTGAATGCATGATCAGAAAAAATATATTTTTAACGGCATAACCTACAAACTAAAGGTTACACGTTTAGGTAGAGACAGTGTAAATAAGTTTGTTTCTTTTGAAGTAAACCATGGCTTCAACCAATTTATTGTTTTATACTCGAAGAATGTGAGAAGAAGATCTGGTATGTATTGCACAGTTAATTAACCCTGTTAGATCACACAGTCTGTATTAATGAAGCTGCATGAAAAATATTTTTTAACACTATTAAACTGAAGCTAAAACTTCAGTGGTACATTATCCGCCCCTCTTCTCCAAAGATTGCACTTACCCAGTAACAACTAAGATCAGTAAAAAAATTGGAGGGGTTGGCACAGTGGTAAACATCTCTTCCTCCCAATCCTGAGGTCCCCGGTTCAATCCCTGGCCTTGTTGAGGGGTTGAATGCTATATGAGTGACCTCCTTTCCTGCTAAAGCTCACTCGGCTTTTCATCCTTCTAGGGTTTGTAAAATGAGTACCAGCATACTGGACAACTTTGTATATATGCTTCTGGACTGCTGGGGGTACACTGATCATTGTAAAGTGCCTTTAAGGTTGCAAAACAGCCCCTTTGCCAGAAATCTGAAAATCAGGGTTTTTTTTATCTCCATATTGTAAAGGTGCACCACTTTACCTTTTTTAAAATGGTGTCAAGCTGGCTGCAGAGTAAGGATATGTAAATTGCTGTACTTGTCTAGGGGCCCAGATTACTATTGAGTATATCTTAACCCCTGCTGCCTGTGAATGTTTGGATATGACCTTTATCAAGCTGAATGTATTGTAATACAAGTTTTGCAGTATACAGTTCAACTGCAAGGCATAGAAGATAACTTTTTGCTGGACACCTCCCGTTTTTAGGGATCGCTTAGTGACTGCCCTCCATTTTTGCTCGAAAGCCTCCCGGGTTTTTTTGTTGTCTTCAAAAGAGTCAAATTTGTTTTACTTATTCTTCAAAACCGAGTAAAATTTAAACTTCAAATGCCAATTTGTTGCATCAGCTGAAAAAACCTCAACAGAATTGTAAAAATTCAGGATAGGTTATGTTTGTTGCATACTTTACAAGCATCAAAACATGATGGCAGTAAAGTGGAAGACAAAAAGCTTCAGATCCCCCCTAGGAATCAAAATCACAAGAACTTGTTGAGCCTCCTGTTTTCCTGCAGTCAAAGGTTGGAATCTCTGCTTTAAACCCTTTCACCCCCAGCAACTTTGTCAACATCTATCTTCTCCTTACAATATCAATACAAATATAGTTTTGTTGTTAGAATACAGTAATTGATCACACACTGCAAGCTATCCATTATGAAATGTTTAATTATCTCAAACCATTTTAAAGGAAAGTATCTATAGATATCATTTAGGAGAATTTAGCAATATGTCATAATCTGTCATGTTTGGGGATGAAAAGGTTCAAATGTGTACATACATGTACATAGGCCAACTTTATGTTATTGCATCTTGGGTGGATTTAGGGGAGGGGCCAATAGCCATTCCCTCACACATCTCACCTTGGTCAACAATTCTGGAAAGACGTCACAAGAAAAAACAATGAAAAAAACATTTCGGAACAAATTTTATTATCACACCTCCTCTTTGCAGAATCACTGCATCCTCATGTAGTACAAACACGGGTTTGAGTCTCTGTGCTACTAGGTACCCCACCACCACTAGCAAAAGAGGAACTTTCAGTTCCAGAGGGGAAGGCTAAAGTTTGTGTCTGGACATCAGTAGATTCAAAGCAACTTTCATCAAAGCCACTCTGAAGGGTCTGGGTACTACATGTGCTGTTAAGCGTTATACAGTTGATGACATCAAGATCCTGTCTAGCGACAGAAGTCTGTGTTTGCGTGTTAGTTGATACTAACATACTACCAATAAAGTCATCTTGAAATGTCTGGGTGTGAGTGTCAGTTGAGGTGATGTCCTCTAGTTCTGGCAGCAGTGGTATTGTCTGAGTTTCCATGTGGACCAACTCTTCAAGGATTTGGTTTTCTGTACCTGAATCTGCCACTGGCCAGTTGCTCAACCATGTTTGGGTTTCAGTGTTTGAGAAACTGGCTGAGCAAAGCATCTCGTCAAGAAGGCTTTGTGTCTGTGTACCTGAATCAGCCAAGTCAAGATCTAATGAGGATATCAATGTTTGTGTTTCATTATCCTCAACAGAAGTAAAAGCACTGCTGAGGGTTTGAACACTGCTAGAAAATCGCATGTCAGAGAAATCAAAGTCCAGACTAGACAATGGAGTTTGTGTGTGGATATCAAGTGGTACTGTATCAAATGTACTGAAACCCTCACTGCAGCCAGTTACCTCTTTGCCTGTGTGGATGCATTCGACCAAACAACCACCTTGCGAATCACTGTTTGTCAGATTTTGAATTGAGTTCTGTAGTGCAGCTGCAGTGTCAACAGTGGTTTGGCATAGACTCTGTTCAGTTTCACCAGATTCTGTTGAGAAAGATGGATATGTGTCCTGATTCGATGCCTGAGAACTGACTATCATCATATCTGGTGTCTGTGTCTCTATCTCGCACATATCAGCTTCTTGTGTTGGAGCCTCAGATGATAACCGGACACCAGCAGTGTGTGTCTGTGTTTGTGCAGATGTCAGCAACTGGGTCGTCTGGGTATGCATGCTTATTGGCAGCTGAGTCTGGGTGTATGTCTGTCTCTGAAATGGCATACACGGCACATGAAAGTGCGTCTGTGTACCAGTCACTGACTGGCATTGTCTTGGGTTATGAATCTGCACACGGCCAGCCAATGTTTGTGTCTCAGCATGATTTTGAAGCTGCACCTGTTTATTCAAATGTGTCTGTGTGTGCACATCTTGAGTGGTGACATCAGCAAGTGTCTGCGTACTTCCACACTCGTTCTGCTTCACTAGCACAGGAACTGGTGGCTGAGCACTGATTGAATCAACTTTAACTAGAGTCTTTTGCCCATGTGGAGCTTGGCAGAGTACAACGTTGCCAGTAGGAATTGCTTGGGGATTATTAAGTACGACTGAATGGAGATGAGGCTTGGGCAAGATATTCCTGTACTTAAGCTGTTGTTTTGCTCTCTTATGTTGCTTCAAGGGTGTGATGTGTGTTCTTTGTTCCTGTGTTGGTGGTTTCTGGTGCTGGCGCCCCTGCTGCTGGAAGCTGTTCTTTAACTGTTCTGCCTGGTGTAACTGGGGAAGCCCCGACACATCACTGACTGACACAACAAGGGGAAAGCAGCTAGAGCCCACCATGGTAGTATTAAGATTCATTTGGGAACTGAGGCTGTGATTGCAGAAATGAAAGCATATCTACAAGTTAATATTTCTACTTGCACACAATTCACATTGTTTGCTGATGATGCCAACATCTTCTACCTCTGTCGCAACTATGATAATCTCAGCAATACATTTAATAACACTGAACTTGAAAAAGTATCATTGTGGCTTATTGCCAATAAACTTTCAATAAACATTATTTAATAAAACTAATTAAAATACATTATTTTCAGACCAAGGCAAAACACTATTGATCACATCAACCTCAGCGTCAACATATGTTAATAATGAACAAATTGATTGTAAACAAAGCATTAAGATTTCAGGGGTAATTATAGACCAGCATCTTTCTTGGAAGGACCATATTAATACTGTAGCTATTATGTAGCTATACTGTACAGTCACTACTGTAGCTAGCAAAATATCTAGAACCACAAGAGTTATTTCTAAAGCTAAATATTTTATCTCTGAAAAATCAGTTTCAATTGTATTTTTCCCTACTCTACCCTTATTTATACTGTATACTATGTTAAGGGCAGTCTATTTGCTTGTATAGAAACAGCCTGTACCATTTGCAAGCCTTTCTAGTCCTAGATCTGAAGAACAAACCTACAATGCACAAAGGTTGAACTCAAAATATTTTTAGTTTTTCCTAAAACCTAATAAAGTATTTTATAATTCTAAAGCATTAATTTTGCATGTACATTAAAAATGTGTTTGCAATTAGCGTGTCTCCATGGCAAACAGTAAACTTCTAAGTGACATTTGTCAATCAGGGTGTTTCTATGTTAGAGAAGTTATGAGTAACATGTGTCAATCAGGGTGTTTTTTCCTTGGAAAACAGTTCTGAATTGAGTGTGAGAAAAAATTTCCCAAAACCTTTCAGATTTTTTTTATAATTATATATTGTAAATTTTCAATTTTTTTCTATCAAATTGTTAGGTTTTCTTAACAATACTAAAGTGCATTCCAACAGTTACAGTAGTCAAATTGGCCATCAAAGTGACTGTTAAAAAACTCAAATTTTATGAAGTCATATACAACACGATGAAAGATTGAGAAGTTGAATACACCTTCAACACAGGGTGGTAACGAGGTACATGAGATCAGGGATCAATGGAAAAACATTTTCTGGGATCAGGGATCAGGGATCAGAGGACTGGGATCAGGGATCAAGCGGGTGGGATCTGGGATAAGAAGAGATCTAAGAGACTATAGGGTCAATTTTTCAAAATATTTTAGGATCAGGGATCAATTTTTTGAAAATTTTAGGATCAAGGATCAAGAAATTGTCTAAAACAATGGGATCAAAGCTATTAAAAGATATCTTGTTACGACTTTGTTTAGTATTTAATGTGTACCCTCTAGTACATTCAAAGCTATGAGGAGCACATGCCACCCCCCCCCCCTCCCCCATGACCAGAAAACTCCCCAAAAGTCCATGAAATAGAACTAGATAGGGTAAGACAGGGTTCAATACCCTCATTTTTACTGACCTGTAAGTTTTCAGTCTTTTTACACTTGTAATGGAATGGTTTCAATTTTTTTCCTCAAGTGGGAAAAGCCACTTTGTGTAACCAATAATGAAGTCTTTATTAAATATTATTCTTATTATAGTTTTATACCTCTACCGCTATTATACTGTAAAGGAATTTTTTTGTCACCATGACTATAACTCAATTTCTCAATGCAATATTCTTACCTGTTTTGATTTATAAAAATTCTATCTTTTGGTGGCACTGCATGGTTCTTCCGTCTGGCATGGGTCAACATGGCTTCTCGTGTCGTGAAAGGGCAGCCACAGGAACAAGGAAACAACTCCCCACACTTCTTTTCATGTCGCCGGCAGGCATCTTGCATCCCGAAACCTCGGTCACACTTGCTACATTTGTGTTTCTTCTCAGCATGAACAGTCATGTAATGCTGGTAGGACAAATTAATTAGTGTAACATTTTCTGAAGTATCAGTTAAATACTATTTGCTTAGATAATAGATAAGAGACAAAAAAAATATATACGAAACGTTGACATTAATCAATGACAATCATTGATTCGCAGATGTAGAACGCATATACGTCATTATGTGAATATCGATTGGTCATTCAATGCCAAAATCAATTGATATAAATTGATTAGCTGGCATCAACTGTTGTCAATTGATCAACTGCTTTTCTGAAGCTCAATTGTCATCGACTGTACGGACTGGAAAAATATGTTCTCGAGATACCACAGCCTCAAAAAGTTCTATTCTAAAACTTAGATAGTTTGTTCAAGGAATCAAGCTACGAAAAACTGAAACAGGTTCTTATAAAAAGGTTTATAGATACCTAGCCACGGAAAACTTTTTCTAAAACTTTTTGAGTTACCTGTTTCAACTGACCAAGACGAGGAAAAGGTCTTTTATTCTCAATACTACGAGAGCAGTACTTCGCTGGACAATAAAAGTGTTTTTCAACTTTCGACTTGCTTTTTCCTTTAGCAAAAATCTCCCTTTCTTTGCTACATGTTACAACACTATGAGTCTTTATGAGGTGCATTCTCATAGATGGCTTGTTGGGGAATATTCTATCGCATCCTTGTTGACTGCACGGGACAGCACTGTCAAGTTTTTTAAGTGTTTCTTCTGTCGGGCAAACAACTTCAACGTCGGCCGCCATCTTGTCCTGTTGTTTGCCCCAGGTCCTCTGAATTAAACAGACGTTTGCAGGTGATGGGAAACTGGAAACTAGAAAACAGGCCCAGGCTTCTCGCTCCCCGAATTAAAAACAAAATGGCGGACGGAGTCTCCTTTCCTGCTCCAAAAAGAAAACTTGTTCTCGAAAAACATTCTTTCTTGGAAACAAAGGAGCAATACAAATGTCGAATTGAGGATCATACGTTTAATATGTCTGTAAGTGGTTTATAGTTTCAAGTCGTTTTACCAGCGGCCCGTTCACAATACTTTACAGTTGTTTACTCATAGTCATGGTCACCACTTAAAGTGCAACCGCTGCAAGTTTAACTTTTGCCAATTTTGTTTAAGTTTCAAGTAGCCTTTGTGACTCTTACCAAAATCAGTTTGAAACTCATCTCAAGTTAAGTAGATGCAACGAACTTCTTTTAGCTTCCATACCCGTCAACCGTCCCGACTTTATCGAGACAGTCTTTCAAAACCTCTAAAAATCTTATTTTCAGCCAGTAAGTGTTCCTGTTAAATTAGAATAGTATTTAAGAGATAAATCAGTATGTTTCCAGTCATTTTTCTGCAAATTGAGAAGGCATTTCCCTATTGATTCGAATTGCACATATGAATGGCTCGTGGCGAAGGACCCACTGTCTTTTCTATGACATGGGGTCTGAAGAAATTTTTGGGTCTGAAACTCGGGGCAAAAGGGATTTTTGGGGGTTGGTAAAAGACAAGATTTTTTTGGTCGCAAAAAACCCAGGGATTTGTGGATGCTATATTTTTCATCAGCTTTAACCAACAATGAGATAAGTGCAATTTTAATACTGCTTTGTGAGATTTGGGGTGGGGGGTGGGGGTCTGCTAAAAGAAAGGTAGGGATTTTTTGGGGTAGGCAAATTTTGAATTTGGGATTTTCAGGGGTATAAAATACGAACCTCTGTTGGACCCCCCTGTCATTAATATATGTTTGTGGGAACTCTGGGACCTCGTTAGTTGTGGTGCGGAGCACAATGCCTAATGAAAAAGTTGCCCTTTCAGTGACTCCATAAAAGGGGTTATTGATGTATTTTAAAAATCTCGTTGTGTGTAACTAAAACATTTGATCTGTGGTGGGGGGGGGGGGGGGGGGGTTAAAAATTGAAAAAA
>JAOBRG010395856.1:0-10317 GCA_027574985.1 Umimayanthus nakama | reverse complement strand
GAGAAAGAAAGAAAGCGAGTTACTGTGCTTGAAATGAGCTGCCCGTGGATTGACAACCGAACAACCAAAGACGCAGAAAAGACGGCAAAATATTGGCCTTTTAGATGGGAACTGAAGCAGCAGTACCCAGATTACGAAGTGGAACAGTACAACATCATCATTGATGTGCTCGGTGGATGGTCCACGGATCTCGAAAAGACAATGAAAGAGCTTTTGGAACCATGATCGAGATCAGTTCTGAGGAGAATACAAAAAGTGGTGTTGTCACACAGTAAACATTTCACGCACTTTTGTAATGATTTTAGGTTTTTTATAGGGACTGTTTATCGATAAATGTTAAGTGATATCACCAAGACTTTTTATGAGTAGTTATCAAAAGAGCTTCAAGAAACTTTGAAGATTAACTAGGTATAATTTAAAGACACACGGCGTAGGCTACATTCGCTCCCTATGTACGTTTCTTTTAGGGACATGCATCCAAACGTTTTATTCTGCAAAAATAATAGTAAGGGACCCTAAATAATAACTTGCAGCCACTCAAGCACTGTCTCATTTATACCATAGCGGGATTGTGGTCGTGATAAAAGAGCGGAATGATCTCTAGTGTTAAACGCTGCTGATAAATCTAGAAGGACCGGAACTATTTCCTGATGATTGCCCAGGGCAACCAGAATGTCATTAAAAACACGGGTTATAGCCGTTTCAGTACTACGAAAGCACCTATTCGCAGACTGGACTTGCTAAGTATTAAAGCTATTTGAAGTAAAGTGGAAGAGTTCAAAACTGCCAAGGTTTTAGTTATTTTCTCGGGAAAAATTCAAGGTCGTCCGAGGACAAAGTGTCAGATACCAACAATTCAAGTACTTTCACGCTTTTGAATTGGGGTTCTAAAGTTCAAGTGCTTACAAGAAGCGTATGAAACCGGGCGTATAGCACCTCCGAGGGTCAATGAAATCCCGCGTATCCACGTTCTGTACCACAAGGCCATGAAGTTATTAGGGGGTCAATAATCTCGCACGTCAGAAGTATTGGGAATGTCAATAAAATCCCTCGTGTCCACCTACTTACCCGAAAGCCATGAAAGCAATTAGAGCAGTGGCGGATTGAGAGGATTTGCCCAGGACCCCCTTTTGGTTGAATACTTGCAAAAGATTTACAGAACAACTGAAATAAGCATTTACAAGCCATTTATAGGAGTTTGGGGCCTTTTCTTTCCAAAGCTTTATAGCTACTGGCCATCTGGGGTCCCTCTTTTAAAAATTTCTTGATCCGCTCCTGCAGGGGGTCAATGATCCCGCGCATTCACATGTCAAGTACCGCGAGAACCAAAACGAGGGTCAGTGAGAAGTACAGTACCGTTAGGCATTTAATCTGATACGGAGGGCCAATAATAACGCGGGTTAAGTGGTAATAGGAGGGCCTATAAAATCCCGCGTGTCCGCGTAAGCACAGTACCTTGACGCAATGAAAGTCATTGGGGAGTCAAAGTTCTCCCGAATTCACGCGTACAGTTCCCCGAGACCATGAGTGCGATAAAAACGAGGGTCAATGAAATCCCGCAGGTCCGCGTACGGTACAACTGAATGTACAGTGAATATGATTTTGGAGGAGGGCCAATAAAATAGCTTGTTTCTGCGTAAAACATGGACAATATTGCAAGCCATATCTCTTTCCTTAATCTCTTCTCTCTTTCTATCCCTTCCCAAAAGCTGCTACCGTTCAAGTTCTTTTAGCCGAGTGGAAATAGGGGGGAGAGGGTAGGGGGGGGAGGTTGCGCAACCTACTGATATGCATACTAAACATGGCAAATTATGTGGGTTTCTTCACAAGTTATGGAGTTAAGTTTTTGCGAGAAAACGTAACATTAACCCCTCTTTCATTGAAACAGATGTAAACGCTTTTTTTACACGGTGTTTATTGGATTGGCTGTCACAACCATTCCCAAACCCAGTATGATGGAACCCTCGGAAGCTCTAAACCGTTCTAATGCCATAAATATGTTGTGATATGTTGATCACCACAAGTAACCGCTAAATAAGTGATGTCTTTCCTCAACAACATTACACCTATTGTATTAATTAAATACTTCTTAACCAAAGTCAGCAGGCTTAAAATAACTTATAACTGGTTTAACCTCATTGCGATTTGTCTTCCTTTTAAAATATTTGTCAAAAGATATACAGATGTTGCTTTCATACAATGAAGGCCAAAGGTTGAATGAACCTTATTGAAAAAGAATTTAGAAGATCGCTGGTGATTAATGAGGACTGGAAGTTTTTAATCAGTTCCCATTTTGTTAATCTCAATTGAAAAAACTCAAGACTGCATCACAGGGATACTCTTGGCTTCATTTTGTTTTTGTCGGTGTTGTCCGTGGTGAACCATTCAGTGGAGATTTCCACGGCGTTCTTGGTCAAGTTCAATGGCCTCAAACAAAGACTTGAAGTTTCCAGCACCAAAACCCTAAAGCATAAAGATACACAATGAGAAACTTGTTTTGAATCGGTAGCAATTTCTTATCTATACATCTTGGGTACCAACCTCTGAGTGATAACAGCCTTTGATACTTTGAGTATCAATTTTTTTCCGTTAATAACCAACTGTATGAACGAGGCTTTGTGTGTGCACAAACTTTGGGTAGGGATGTCACATCAAAATTATAAGAATTCAAGTAACGATCCAAGTAAGAACGAGGGAGGTCAACGGCAGTGGAATGTAGAAAGGTGCTAATTACGACACTGTTAAACCGTTGATCTGATTGGCTAAACTTGCATCTTCATAAGTAAGCTAATGCATTTCTTTCCAGTTCACTCATTCAGTCCTTCTCAGTTGAAACATATCTGTTTTTAAATTTAAGAAAAATTCCATGTATGTTATCTTGAGCACCAAGGCAAGTAAGCCAAAGCACAACTTCAATATCTAATAAAGGCAAAGATTTAAGGAACACCAATGAAGCGTTTTCACTTAATTCCAAGAGACACAAGACAAAGAACAGAGCGGCAATGTTGGTGTACCACACAATACATTATAAGTATTCTATTGTTAAGAGGACACCGACTTGGCGGACAGGACGTCACTTGACAACGCACTATAACAAAAAAAGGAAGCATACCTGGTGGTTTTTTCTCTGGATTACTTCAATGAACAGAGTCGGTCTGTCCTGCATTGGTTTTGTAAATATCTGCAGCAAGTAGCCTTTGTCGTCATAGTCCATCAGAATGTGAAGCTTCCTGACCTGGTGAAATGAACACGCAATCACCATTTATTCATTTGCAACTTTATTCAGTTTTCACCTCCTTTATATTATTTGAAAGTTCAAGTAAAGTTTCTTATTGACAGTGTGACAGCTAATTATGATGCTCTTTTTCTTTTCAGTGCTCAAAATTTGGAAGCAGGTAAGATTTTTCCCGGACCAACGCCTCAAATCTTTACATCTCAGCGCAAACATAAAACAATGGAGGGTCACAGGGTTAAAAAAAAGTAAACAAAACTTCGTCTGGTAAGAAAGAGACAACACAAGAACCCAAGATGTGAGCTTCGAGTTTCCAAGGGGTTCAAGGAAGTTCTGAAAAAGTAAATCTCTAAAACGCAATTTGTAACATTTAAGGCCAAAAGTACTGTATTTTTGTCACACTGTAGCATGAAAAGTGAACATATTACATGTATATTCCAGATTGCCAACCTCAGGTAAAGAACTATTCTTTAAAAAAACCCTATGTGTTAGTTACATTTTAAGTCAAAAAGTAGTTTCATTTCGCATTAAGAAGCTGTTACATTTTGCGTCAAACATTCCGGGTTGATAATACATTTTGCATCAACTGTTATATTTGGCGGCGTAACAGACTTACCGTTTCAAAATCCTCTGTCAGTGTAATCTTTGCGTCTTTCAGTTTTTCTCTTAGGGCTTCATAATATGTATCAGGAATTTTCAAAAATTCCAGTCCTCTTGCTTTCAGATTTGTGACCTGATATGAAAAGTGAAAGTTGCATCCAATCTCAATTGACGAAGTTTCGCATTACATATAACGCAAAATTTTATAGTCTACTTTTTTCTTTATGCTTATAGATGAATCAGATGTGTTTCTGTAAGACAACTTTTTCAACCATTTCAATTAAAAATGTTTGTTCATATTTTATTTGTACTATTACCAAGGTACTGCTAACATTAATGACAACAACTTAATGTTTTATAGCCCATTAAAAATACTAATACTACCTAATAAGGGGAATTAACAGAAACACAAAAGATATAATTATGTTTACTTAAAAATCCTGCAGCATTGAATGGAAAACTTGAAATAACAGTCTTAAAAAACGCAAAAAATTAGTTTTCATAGCATGCTTTTATAGTTAGTGGAAAACAAGTTATGACTGGACAAGAAAAACTGGAAAGTTTGTGATTTATAATAAATTATTAAGATTTCCCCGGGCCCCATCGATACATCAGTTTTGACCATCTAACTAATACCTTGGTAGCTACTAAATAATTAAAACAAAAATAAACGTACAAGTTAAAAGCATGAATGGTGGTGTATCCATAAATAGTACTTACAGTTTCAATGATGTTGCTGGTGTTTAGCGCAATGTGTTGAACACCCGAGGTACCGTTGTAGTCCACATACTCCTAAATATTAGAAAAACAATTTTACCAAGTTAAATGAACCAGCCACACATGCACAAATAGAAAAGTAGCAAAATATGTCTGATAAGAAGTAAAAAATCTGCAATCTGCAATAATGTTTCTGTTCTGTATGAAACTACTTTATCAACTACTGTTGAAAATGTCAGTGAAAAAACAGACTAAAATGAGGATTTCAGCTGGTCTACTTTAACAAGATTGGTTTTGTTTTATTTCGTGAATGCTATTGCTGCTAATGAATGTGAGTCTAAAGCATGGTCACTGAAGTATTGCAAAAAAGCGGAGGTTTCGAAGGGTAATATAAAATCATAACAATTTGGCACCAAGTTACCCAAGTAAGACATTAGTCGTTCACATAATGCTTTTTCTTCAAATTCTTATATCTTTCCAATTTTTTGCCTTCTCTTTCTTTTTTCTCACTTGCAAGTTATAATTGTATACTTGTACAATTGTACTTGTTTGTAAAACTGTAGTTTTTCCCGGGCGTGGACAAAACGATTCTATCTAAACTACTAAAAACACAAACACTTTGAAACAGTTCATTCCTGTTAAGTTTTGTCTTACAGTACCTGAATCTGGCTCTTTCTTTTTCCAGGAGCTGGCTCATTGATCGGCATTTTTATGGTCTCATCATAGTTAGTGACAACAATAGAGCGAAGGGCACTGTATTGAGTGTGGATCTGAAGTGATTTGAGAAACGATTGTCACTAATTATATTAACTATTTTCCCACTTTTAAATTATTTCACATAACCTTGGATGTACATTTCGTCCCGTGCTGAACCCTTAGAACAATACAACTTCCATAATGAAAGTCAAATGGACGAAGTACATGAAGTAACATCCCTTACATTGTATTTATAAGGACTTTTTTGGTTGGTTCTAACATAACTCATTATTTTGATGATTTACATGTACTGTAGATCAGTGAGAACTGTAGATCAATGAGAAACTGTATCAGAGTTACTATGGGAACTTAAATGTAGAAAAACAATTTGGTTTAATTGCAGGAGTGGATCTACTGTATACATGTAAATTTCAGACTGAAGTAGCTTGAACTAGTAAAATCTTTGGGAAGCTACGTAGCAGGGTTGGGTATAAAGTGGAGGAACCCATTTCTTGCATTTTCATCACAGCCATTGTTGCCTTACATAATTTCATTATTTATATCAGACTGAGTGGTAGCAGTTTTTACCTGTGAGTCATCTACTGACCAGAACCTGTGGAACTGCAAGGTTTTCTCATACCTATGGTATGCAACATACAGTGATGACATTAAACTAATATATAACAGAATACATTATTACACCAATTTTGATCCTGTCAAATTCAAACTAAGAGTTATGGCAGTGTAGGCTTAATTCAGAATGGCCCACTAATAACGATATTTAGCATATACAAACTCGGTGATGTTGGTATTTCAAGAAATCTGATTGGTTCGCTATCTATATAGACTTTGTCCATTTCCCAGGAGGTGAATAATGAAATAATAGCTGGCATAAAATCTTGTTTTCCTGAAGTGTCTGAAAATGACGTCTTGCAAATGCAAGGTAATACTATTCCTTTCAACACAAAGAAAACTTCAGAACTAGGACTGAAAGATTTCAGAGATCAACAACATTTCAACACACAACTCTTGAAATAGTTTGCTCATATGTCGAGTGCATTCTGTCCAGATTGTCAAGCTTTGCTGATGCTTCTTCCTTAAACAACAGCTGCTCTTTCACAGCTCCATTTCAAAGTCCCATCCAAGTCAACTTAATTTCCATTGAGCAAATTAAATGTCTCCATTTAAGAAACTTTGATTGTCGCTATCTCTCTCTTTAAAGTGGTTGTGATTTTGAGAGTGTTAAAACTCATACTTGGGTCAAAAAACACAGTGCAGTGGAAGATAATTACGTTATTAAGCATCATAAATATTGTTGAAGACAACGTACCATTCCACAGCTGGGACCATCCCATCATCTGGCTGATTACCGACAATGTGGTCAATGAACCTCAACTGACCCTCGGGGCTAAAATACACACAGTATATTAAAACTAATGAAGGCAAAACAAAGATCATATTTGTTACTAAAAATGCTTAAAACATAACTAAGTAACTATGTTGTTACTCGTGCCATACGGCGATGAGTCTAGGTTTTGGGTCTGGGTTTTGGGTCTGGGTTTTTTGTTCGCTGTGGTGTTGGGGTGTTGTTCAATTTCCCTGAGTAGGTGCTGATATCTCAGCTGCAGACATTATAAACACATGATTTGGAAATTCCAGAATGCTTGTGTCATAGTATTTGTGCATTTGAGCAAGACAGAAATTTGATTGTATTTTGAAGTAAAAATTTCTTATCTAAGGGGTTTATTATAAACACTGGTTAGTCAGATGTCACGACAAGTCATGACTTCTCCAGCGCATGTGTTACGCGATGGTAGCTAGCTAGCTATGAACTGCAGTTAACAAATTAGATCAAAGTGTAGGCTTTATGTTTCAGTTTACTTTAAAACAGCACGAGTTAAAGCTACTCATCTGTTTCTGGTAAAACTTTAAAATTTACTCTGAAGCGTAATTTGGCAAACATTTACTTGATAACATTAATTCTTGAAGTGCAATAACAGCTTTTTTCTCTTCTGCAACACAATTTGGATCGGCAGTAAGGTTCCCTCAACTTTTCACTTTTAGGCCAATTTAAAGAAAACTACCTATACCTACAAACAAGGTCAATAGTCATTGGGACGAAGTCATTATGTAAGACAAAAAACTATACTGTCTTTCTAATCTTAAAACAATTTTATAAACACGTTATAAAAACAATTCTTTGATCCCCCCTGCCTCCTTTTCAATGTTGCAAACTCTGACTGCAGACAAAGTCTTTTTTCTTGTTGGTTTAATAGGGTTTATTCCACATTGTTGCGGGGGGAAGGGGGCCGTCCCAACATTATTGACCATGATTGTAGCCCTGCTACATGCTTTTGAAATAGCACATTATTTAAAGTTTGAGGAATATAATTATGATCAGAACTGAAACTCACAGTGTTTTCAGCAAGGGATCCACAAAAAGAGGTTCTTTGTATCCTGGCAAAAACTTTCCACTGTAGCCACTCCTCTCAACAAATGTATGCGTAGTGTCCCCATACTGTAGAGGAAAAGTTTGACATTATTTTTTTAATGATTATAATATAAATTAAACAACTTTCTAGAGATGTGAAGGCACCCTTGAAGACCCAGGTGTAGTCCCATCATGTTGGAGAAAAAGCAAAGCAAATGGAGTTTCAACTACCCCTGGAGTGGGGACTAAGTCTTGTACATGTACATGACGAACCAAAATCAGGTCCTTCTTCATTATTGGGTGAAACTCATGCATTTAGGACTCAACCCACATTATCTGGCAACACTGAAAAATGCTCTATCGAAGTTCCTGCCCCAGGTAGAGTCTGACCAGTAATTGAGTTGTTTCCAGTTCCTAAGTGAACCTTGAAAATTACATTGAAACAGGTATAGTCTTTGAATTCAAAAATCTTAAATTCACAAAAATTTTTGTGCAAACTTTTTAGTACCACAAAGCAAAAGATTTTTCTCAAATTAAACAAAGAATGACAATGAACTAGTAGTGGAAAGAGAGATGTTTTACTTACTGTATAATCATGGATAAAAGTATTGATTTGATAGTTTGTTGTCTGATTACCTATGGTTGTAAGGGTATTCAGTAAGCAAGAGTTTTCACAAGTGATCATGAATCACTGCACGGTTTTAGCTCACTTTAAAAGTTTGTAGCTGATTTTTCTTTTTTTTCCTACTTCATTGCTAGCAATGTACTGTGAGTGAGAATACATACTGTCAGTTGAACCTCAACACTGCAAAGTATTGCTGTGTACAGAAAGAAACATTTGTTTGTGTTCTACTGCAAGTCCAGGCCCAATCTGGTTGGTTTTTTCACCATTATATACTAGCTAGGTAGACAATGATATGCACCAGTGTATTTTTGTATGCAGGAGTGACAATGATTATAAGGTTAAGCTTGTCCTACAGTACATACCACAATCCTCTAATAAGCCCCCTGGGAGCTTATTTATTTTTAGGTTTTCAGGACTGGGGGCTTATTAGAAGGGGGAGGGGCTTATTAGGGGCTGGGGGCTTATTAAATTTTTGTAATTTTAAACAGAAATATGAAAAAAGATTTATTGATAAATCCATGTTACATCTAAAACCGAGCCGTCAAGTGAGGAAAACAAGCCACTTGTCGGCCATACACCATTGAACTTTCATTTCTTTTGTGCAAATTCTTGGAAAAAAGAGGGCATACTATATGGAGTTCTCCCTGACAGGAAGGAGATACTTTATGTATTTGGAGGGATGGACTTGTGGTGCCGGGTTCTTATACTGCCATTTTGCATGATTGTGTGGGCTCCAAAAGATAAAAGAAAAACTGTTGCACATAACAATCTGAGAAATATCAACAAAGTACAAGAAAAGTAATACCAATGTTTAATATTCTATGTCTTCTGCAATTTTTTTTTTTTCAATAATTCATCTTTAAATAAAATTGTGATTAACGACTTTTATTTTTTCCTCTGCGGTCACAGTAACGAATACTGAACTATGATTGGCTCTTAGCGTATTCATGAGCGGGCAAGATTTTCCCATCTCTGACCACGATCACGGTAACCTGCGCCACTTCGCCTCTGGTTCACCTCTTGATATACTTGTCCGATGGAGGAAAAAATAAATAAGTTATTTACCGGCTTAAGGTCGGTCCGTGTAGGGAAAAACTGTGACCTATATGGACCTCCCAGCCGGTAAATAACATATATGTATGTCTTGTAAGGATAATAGATGCAAATATAACAATGATGGAATTGCCAGCTGCGTTGTGGAGAAAATAGCAATTGTTGGGGGTGGGGGCTTATTAATAGAGGCTGGGGGCTTATAAAATTTTAATGTCTCAGACTGGGGGCTTATTAGAAGGGGGGGGGGGGCTTATCAGAGGCTGGGGTCTTAGTAGAGGAAATAAGGTAGATGCACAGAATGACAAATTAATTTTTTTAACCATTGTCACTCCCGCATGCAAAAATACACTACATATGCATATAGATCTATAATGTGATTCAAATGGCTTGAGTTTTAGTTGTTGCTAACATTGCAACTGCAAATGATAATCATCCTGGAGAAGCAACCAAAATCACATTAACTATTTGTTATTTATTATCACACTTACTGTCTTAACAGTGGCAAATGTCACTGTGCCATCTCCATCAGTCTCCTCCCAAGGTTCTCGCACAGACACTGCTCCACGCTTGATGGCTTCCTGTCCACAGAATTAAAACAAACTGTGTGATGCTTGGGAATTGATTGCCAGGGGGGTTCTCAAGTTTTGAGACGGCAGACACTCAAACAACACAATAATCCTACCTTGTATAAGCCAATGCAGTCTTCAACCTCAAATGCTACATCCTTTGCTGCGTCACCATGCACTGCCATGTGTTTTGCCATAACTAAATAAAATTGAAGAATGGTTACTTAATTAAACAAAGGATTAAATTAAGGATTAATTACTTAATTAAACAAAGGAACACAAAGGATTTCTGATTACCGTATTTTGCCGTGTATAAGTCAACACCGTGTATAAGTCGACCCCCCATTTTGCAGCCAAAAAAGCACAAGTTTTAGAGTTTCCGTGTATAAGTCGACCT
>JAOBRG010395834.1:0-10317 GCA_027574985.1 Umimayanthus nakama | reverse complement strand
AACTATAATAAAAGTTCTTTATTTATACCAAATACCAAGTCAATCGGATGAAAGGTGTCAAAAGTCGAGGGGGGGGGGGTCAGATTGACCCCCCCTTATGCCTTCGTGTAACTTTTTTTACCTTATGCCTTCTAGGGTTAATAACAGACAGGGAGAAGTATGTATGAGTATCACTGCTTTTAGTCTCCTCAACAAGCGTATTAATGTGCATTAGGTAACAGAAATTGTAAATGATGGTGAATGTCCGCACAGAAAACTTTCATTTCGGACCACAGTCCTCGGTGGATCAGTTGAGGTTTTAGATAAGTGATCAGTGGTTGATAATTTATGTGGGTTTAACATTGCCAATTTTACGAAGATTTATGTTGAAAATTTCCTAACAGAAAGAGTTCGATTAAAATTAAAAACAATTCCTTCGTCTTCGGACTGGCAATAACAGCGCTATGCGCCTTTTCTTATGAACTTTTGACAAGGGTTTTCCTGAATAAAAAAAGTCAAGTTGTGTTTAGTTTATCGAAGCCGGACAGCGAATATGCAGTAAAACTTATACACAAACAAAAAAGTAGACATAACACGGTGCAAACTGCAAGAAATGGAGCTTTAACTTTCATGCCGTCTACAGAAACAAATATTTTTATATCAGATATTAGTCGGAACATATTTGCTTAAAAACAAAATCTTGTCTGAAGAGCTGATTCATAATACAATCCCTCCGATACCAACAGGATCGCAATCTCTAACAACGGGGGCTGGGAGAGTGTAAATTGTCATCCACGAAAATTACACGATTTGAAACAACAGGGGTTGGGATAGTGAAAATTGTCATTCACAAAGTGGCACGAACTTTGACGATTGTAGTTCGGGTTGACTTCAGTGCGGAACTCAAAGTGAAACCGAACGATTAGCACGTGTTGAAAACCAACAACTTTAACGAAGGCTAGTATCCGGTTCTTTGTTTTTGCTGAACCAGACACAACAATGGGCCAAAGATTGATATGATAGCAAACGATTGTAAAGTCTCAGAGTTTAGGTTATACCAAACTTTGGTGCATTGCTGAGTCTGGTTCCAAGTTCAGCAAAAATAGAAGAATCGAACACTGGCCTTTGTTCAAGTGTTAGTATCTTAAACGTGCTAATCGTTCGGTTTTTCAACCCGATGATAATTTTTTTCTCAAACCCCTTTTTTAGAAACTACTTTCCTGTCGGAATTGGAGGGATTGGATTAATAACTCAGCTTTCAAAGAAAATGTATTCCTAGCTTTCTCTTGAGGCACGTTTTCTTGCCTTGCATGCTAATCTTTACATCGATTTGCTTGTTCTGCACCTTGTTGTCCTTCGATAAAGTATTCTTTTCGTCAATTTCAAAAGACGTCGCCCCCCTCCTGTACAATTCATGATGCTTAGAATGCTATTTTTAAACCTTGACTGAAATTTTTTGAAATGCTATCTGCGCAAAGTTTTGACTTACTTGAACCAAAAACATACCAACCGTCGGACGACGAGGCTATTTTACAGTAACTAGTTAACCAAGATTGAGAAAAGAGGGGATGAAGGGTCGGCATTTGGAATCTCCAATAAATACTTCCAAATGATTGACATAAAGTATTAAGCTTTGGCATGTAAACAGCTCGTGGATAACTAATTACTTTCCATAAGAACAATCACAGCACGCTCGCCTTCCTTGCCGCCATCTTGGGTTTTTTAAAAAGGTCTTTTTCAGCAAAACTGTATTCTTTTGTTTGCGTATGTATTTCGAGGCGTTTTTGTTAAAGAAATACTTTACAAAGTTATTCTTGCCGTTAACAATACCAATGGGCGTTTAGGATCAGAATCCAAAATTAACCAATTCATTTAAGAGTCAGTAAAAGTAAAGTTGTAAAAATGATTTCTTATAGGCAAGTCTAACTGATAAACTCGCTTGTGACTGTGATTAAAATGTGTTGACTTAGTTTCAAGAACACATTTTCTGCCACAAAAATCTCTTATCTACTGTCGAAAACAATTTGGTTTTAGAGAGCACCATTCCACAGTGCATGCTGCTCTATTGATTACTATTTGGCTATAGTATTGTGATAAGTTCGTGTTCTAACAGTTTATAACTTTGCATTCAAGAACCTTGCTAGACCACTAACACCACTTCCAGAGTAATCTCAAAACAGTGCACTCATGCAGCGTTCAATCAGTACATATACCAAGACTGTAAAATAAAACATAAACATGAACATTGATTTGTTTTCCTATTCCACAGTCAACTAAATACAAAAAACTAGGTTTTAACTTTCTAAAAGAAGAAGCGTACGATAAGCCCGAAATTGTTTTATAATGAAGAACAAGGAATATTGTTCAATGTTGTGTTGAACTGCATGAAGAGGGCACTAACGATTCCTCAATTGTGTAATGCAAGACTTGAACGCAAAAACAAACAGGTAAGGGAAGAAATGCTAGCAAATAGTTAAAAAGTATAGACCGGAACATCCACCATTGGAGCACGGTGTGAGGTATCTGCAGTTTCCGAGGAAGATACAGAACATGTCTAACTGTTCTTAACATCGGCCAGGACCGATGGCCACGAACAACTATTAAAAAAAAAGACTGAATCATAACTCGGGTTTATGGTTTCTAACGACAGATAGACCCCGGCTAAAATCCAGATCTCGGATGAACAACCAGTACCGGTATCTGCTTGGTGTTACAACTAAACCACTAGAATATTTCAACTGTTACAAACTACTTTTGTGAGTTACACGTGTACATCTAGGAAATACGCTCAGTGTTACTTTCAATTTATAACTGACTATTCTACTTGGATTCTCACGTTTGTCATTCTTTAAAATAACAAAGTAAGTTATCCTTACAGAAGAACGACCTACCTTGCTCCAAGGTTTCAATAAATGACATATGTTTAGTCAGGAGCTCATTTTAGTTGCTTATCCAGTCACTAGCCTGACAGGTGTTCACACTTGTAAACCGGATCACAGCTCAATTAAGACGAGAAGCAACACAAAGAAATGCGAAACATTTATGTCAGCCACTAACAAGTTTTTAATAACTGTTACTTTTGAGTTTCACCATATCTAAAAAAAGATATGTTGGTACGTGAAATCAGTTTGAATAAGAAAGCAGCGCGAATTCGAAACTTTCTGTTATAATAGGTCGTATAAGTTTGTCCAAAATCAGATAACCAAAAGTTCATTCAACTTCCAAAGCTAAGTGAAAAAGCGAATGCCCAACGGTTCAGTTAGATATGCTTAATTCCGATGTTAATTAAAAAATAATTCTTATAGGTATTTTGTAGTATTTGCTATCAAATTAGTAACATGGACCAGAATGCATGGCTTCGCGCATCACGTTGCCAAACACTTGGGGTCATACATTGCTCTTTTCACACCTATTTGCTCGGCAAATTATTGCTTATTTGTGTAAACAAGTTTAACGAAATTTTCGAAACCTGTTGTTTCTGCTAGTTTAGGTGCTACTTACCAGAACGCTTCTTTCTGAAGCTGTAGAAAATCGAGTGTGCAAAAGGTTTGAAACATAGTCAAACGACCATTCTGATTAATGTTACGACCATTTGAGCTCAATATTTTTTTTTTTTTTTTAATTTTGCGGGCTTGGGGTTTTTTACAAACATCTTATCAGATAACAGAGTAATCATAACTAGGTAATACAACAACTAATTCAAAGACCTCTGTTTTTCACTGAATGACAATTAACGATACGTCTCCAGCTGGTGCTGCCGATGGTGTACAGCTCGAAAGATTAGGGGTGACTCTGTGCTGGTTTGACAATGGTGTGAAAACCAGCTTAAATTAAACACAACTTTCAAAACCAAAATGAGCGAGAACTTTTTTTAATCAAAGACTGATGTTACACAAGTGCATCTTAGTGGAAGTTGTAATTTCCACTTTTTAAAACCAGCTGAAATGAAACACAAATTTTCAAAACAAGAATGAAAGGAATTTTTTATGAAAGACTGATGGTCATCAACTGTTTTTGCATGTTACACATGCATCTTAGTAGACGTTGTATTTTCTACTTCCTATAACTAAAATGCCTGGGTTCTCCAGATTCGTTTCCTTTAATACTAAAAAAATCCACCAGTTCCCATTTCTCAGAATGGTTCCGATACGTTTAAAGATATCCCTGTTGTAATTACCCGCATGCAAATCAAAAAATTAGTGGGCGTTGTCAAACAAAATAAACCATCTTTCTCAACACACTGTTCATTGTAAAGACGTAGCATCTCAAACAATTATGTTAACCTTAAACTGGTGGGCTATTTTGTCAAACATATACAGGCAGGGGATGGGGGCTGCCGAACACCCACCCCCCAAGAGTTTTGAAACGGTTTAGCATGCGATTAGTGTATGACACAACCTTTATTTTGCATAGTAACAAGCATTACTTAATAAGCCGCTGTTGACAATGTAAGAAACACAAATATCAAAGATGGCAGCCGATGGCTGCCATCTTGGGTTTTTTATTTTTGAGATTTTGCTTGAAAATAGCAAATTATGTTGCAAACAGTTAGAAAACAAAATTTTCTACGACAAAATTACGAAATAAGTAGAAAAAAATGAATAACTATGAGTTTCTAATTATTTTTATTCCAAAAATCGATAGTTTGAGAGCAAAGTCTTTTTTCGGGCAATTAGTATGATGATGTCATCAATGCTGACGTTAATCAGAGTCAAATTTGTTATCGTTATCGAGAAACAGTTTTGCAAAAGCGTTTGGCAATTGGTCAAGGGGTAAACATTTAAGTTAAAAAAAATCGAGGGGGTTTAACAACCCCGCTCCCTTGCCTATTAAAGGGTTAGTATTAGTTGCAGCTTGATCACTGAATTTAGTCTAATCTTCAATATGTTTAACCATATTCTTATTTCTCATTTCTCCAATGAATGAATCAGAACTTTATTAGTAGAGTAACTATGTTCAGATTGATATCATTATTCAAACAAGAAAACGAATTCAGGTTGAAAACGGAGGTTTGTCACCTAAAACAAAGGTTTTTGCATACGCTCTCCAGGTTGAAGGTTTTTTGAAAACGGAGGGTCTAGCATCCTAAATGGGCGAAAACGAAGGCTTTGGAAAACGCTTAGGTCATTGCTCATTTGATCGTTGTCTGAAAAAGTAGAACAACACTATGTTACCCGTTTTCGCGATCTAGCATGCGGACGGTCGTTGAAAACGCTAAAGTGGACAAGGCCTCATATAAAGTAGTACAAATAAAGACAAAAATGTGCTTTCGGACACATCTCACTCAAATAATAACCATGCAACGAAAGCCTCTCATAATCAAAGAACACGAAATAAGATAGTTGTACGAGTTTTATTCGTCAAATACTAGTAAAGACTCGAAAAAGACTATCAGTTAGCATATTAGAGGAATGGTCTAAAACTTCAGGTAACCCGGCTTGAACAGTGGTACAGCGAATAGCAATGCTGAGGAATACAGAAGCTTTTGTTTAAAAGTGTTATTTCCCGCCGGCTGAGGCACGAAAGAAGCGGAAAATGTTTTCTCACCACCAGAGGGAGACTGGGTTCTGGTTCGCGAGGCAAGCGATTGTGTTGCTTGACAATATTATCTAATCTGTGTGTGAGATTTGTAGCTTACGCTGCAGAAGATATCCTTTCAAAAGTTTGTATGAATGTCGATGATACTTTTATGTGCAAGTTGTAAAATAACAATCACTTTTTGCATCGTTGAGGTAACATTCAGCGTAACAACTCCAAGCACTAAAGCACAATGACACTGTTGCTCACGCGGTTTTTCTATTAGATTTCAGCAAACAGAAAACTTTAACAAGAACTAAAACGAAAAGACAATGCTTTGTACTTTGATATGTTTCAAATATTTAGCCGTTGTAATTAACTAATAAACCGAATTAGTAAAACCTTGAGCGTGTTTTCAGTAGCAATTTGGAAAGGACAAAACTGCATTAGTATTTTTATTTAATTCTTTTGTTCTTTCCTAAAATGCCTCAAGTCTCCATGCTGCTAAAGACTTCTTCCAGGCTTTTTGAATTTGTTTTGTTACGTATCATATCATATATTATACTTTACCAAGCCCTGTTTACACGGTACAATCCAACAGAGGTTGTGTTTACACGATACCTTTCCAAACTAGTCCTGGTCGAACCAAGGTTAGCAGTGTTTACACGATAGAAATTAACCTGCACTAGTTTTTGCCTGGGCTGAACTCGGGTCAGTTTGCACCGTGTAAACAGGGCGTTATAGTGCATTAACGTGTATTGTTTTACACTTGTGTTTTGTGAAATAATACCTGTAAGTTAAATTTTTCATGCGTTTAAAGGTTGGGGTCAGGGTCAAAATATGAGAGTAAAGGTTGGGGTCAGGATTCTCTTTGTTTCGACGAGAAGAGAAAAAATTAAGGACTTTGGAGAAAAACAATAAAATGCGTGTGTTTTCAGAGAGTTGGTTGACTGATTGAGACTGTTGGAGAACTTAATGCTTGCCAGGGCCGGTTGTACGAAAGTGGTTATCTTTACACAGCGGATTAATCTCTACCTATAGCGGATAAAATTAATTTTTGTTTGGACAACAGAGCAATCCATTCTTCGTACAACTGGCATGAGCCCAGAGTGACAGGTGTAAGAGGGCCACGATTAGAAACTGGTCTTGCTCTTCGCTCCATCTCAACTTCTATGTTTTTTTAATTTTCCAAGAGAACTATGAGTCTAAGTTTGAGTATAATCGTGGTTTTAATAAGCGTCCTAAATCTTGACTGTGCGTTCACTCAAAGACATAAAATCAACCGGCGACTTGTCAGTGTAGAAATGCTCTGTTTGTGGCTTAAAGTTAGTCTGTCAAAGCCAGTTGGCTGGGGATGTCAGACTTCCGACAAATTAAAGCGGTTTTAGTTTTGGTAAAAAAGGCACACTGTAGTGGAACAACGAAGAAATATGTGTTTGCTTTGGCAAGCAAAGCTGAGTTAGGCTGAATTCTTGTGAATTTGTGATTGAAGGTAATTAAGCTCTACCGTCTGTCCGGTACTTATTACAATAACTTACGTCCTGAAATACTTCAGACATAGAGTAGATTTGGTCCGTTGCTTTTTAATTTCACAATTTAGGAAAAACGATTAGTAAGTTTAATCATGGGTGCCCATACAAATCATCTGAAAATCTGCGATAGCCTTTAAAAATTGATACATTCACAGATCAATAGCCTGATATAAATATTTTGGTTTAATACCTAATTATTAGTAATCATTTTGTTTTGTTTTAATTTCTAACTCCATGATAGCTGTTTAGTTCTTCTTACTACCTTTGTACCAAATAAAAACGCGACGTCATGATAACGGCACAAACTAAATAGTTATTCATAATTATTAGTGATAACAGTTGAACCAATTATCGAAAATTTACTTAGCTAATAAAAGAAGGCGGGTCTGATAGGGGGTAGGAAGGGGTAGGAAAAACATCTGGGTTGGAGAGGGCTATGTTGTACAAAAATAACTTCAAAATACTGTACAATTTATTAAGTATATGACACAAAAACTGTGATAACATTATTTCACGGGATTGAATTCTCTTTAAGTCAAATGATAAATAAAACGTCATTTGTTGGCGGAAAATAAATCTAGCCAAGGGTTACACAAATGAAAAATAAAATCCTGCAAACTAAAAGTTCTCCCTTCCCAGCTCCCGACAATCATTTTCTAGCCCCTAATGTGTTTTGTTTGAGAATTTGCATGTCTTTTATCCGTTTAATCCTTCCGCTGCTCACACTTGATGAGGTGTACTTCACCAAAAGAGAATTTTTCGAAACGCTGTTCAGTGTGAAAACTTTCCAAAAGGTCGGTCTAGCATCTTAGTTTGGACAACGGGCGTGAAAGCAAAAGTTTTCGAAAACATTCATGTCATTTCAGATTCAAAGTGCCTGGAAGGTAAAACACCATTTTGTTATCTGTTTTTTATGTTGTGTACTGTGGAAGGTCGAAAACGCTATAAAACGCTAAGGTGGATGTATAAATTACTTTTCTGCTCTCAGGCGATGAGAAGAAAGCAAACGTTTTCTAAAATATATTAGTGGGGATAAGGTCTTAGTATGTTATTGCTCTTTTCGACAAGTGTGGGGTACTTTTGCATCCCCCCGATAAAACGTTGAGAGCTGAACCACTTGGCTCAGAAAGATCGTATTTCCGGGAGGCTAAACCGCTCTACCAACACTGGAGTATATGGTCGGTGTCGCTGTGGTTATCGAATCTTTAACGTTGCTATAAAAACTGCTACTTTGAAGCTGATATAACAGTTAATAAGAAATACGAGAGAACTTTAGCAACTCCAGTTGGTATTTCTGGCAACGGGCGGAAAATATAAAGACCATCTAACGTACAGCTAGTCTTTAAATTCATTTGGCGAGGACGAAAACCCAAAGTTAATAACAGTTAATAAGAAATACGAGAGAACTTTAGCAACTCCAGTTGGTATTTCTGGCAACAAAAACGAACAGCGAAGCTGCCAAAACAGTTTTGAAAATAATCGGTAACTTTAAAACTTTTTCGGAATACTAAACATTGACAAAACGCATGGCATGTGGCTGGGCTCTTGCAAAATTCTCAAAAAGAATATTTTTGGAGTCAGCTGGAAGCAGGAACCGATTCAAACTATGGGCGTTTACTTCTCGCATAATAAGTTGATAACGTTTAAAAAGCTAAATACATGGTTAACACGGGATATGACCATCTTCGGTCGCGCATGCTCTGTAAACACTGTAGGACTAACGCATTGTTTTAACTGAACTAGCTTCTTTATTAGAATATGTGGCGGAAAATATAAAGACCATCTAACGTACAGCTAGTCTTTAAATTCATTTGGCGAGGACGAAAACCCAAAGTTAAAAACAGACTTTTGATGAAGGTGACGTTAAACTGATAAATTTGAAAAGTAAAATAAAAGCCTTACAAATTTCATGGGTTGTCAGATAAGGCTCAAAGGGAGACTGTCTCTGTAGGCACATTATGGGACATTATCTGAAACCCACGGGAGATGATTTACTCTTCTACTGCAACTACAATACAGAATCGATAAAACCTCTGGCAGAACCTTACCAGATTACTATAAGCAGATCCTCGTGACTTGGTCAGAGATATCACACAGCTTTCATCCTAACAACGTACGAGATGTCAAAGCACAACCTATCTGGAATAACCGATACATAGAAATCAACAAAGAAAGTGTCTTCCACAGGGGCTTTGTGACTAAATGATTTATAATATGAAAACAATACACTCAAGTCTTTGCAGCACTGGGTTGACAAGGGAGTAGAGGCTTCTTCATTCTTTAAATGGATGTCAGAGATTGATGCAATCCCCAGAGAATCAAAAAGCCTCAGTAAATACAGTGAAACAAGCGATACTAGTCATATTAAGAAGGAACTAAAAGTTTGTATAGTAGGTGAAAACTTTAATTTAAAATCGCTTAAAACTAAAATATTATACAACGTTTTGTCAGTAAGGCCGCACTACCGCCTACAAGCAAAATATAAATTGCCTACCTAGGAAAACTTATGTTAATAAGAAAATCCACGAACTCCTACACAAGATTCTAAATAACTATCTCTATACCAACGTTAGACTGAGAAGACTTGAAATTATTAATGATGATAGCTGCTCTTTCTGTAAGCAAGCACCGGAGATACTGGTAAGAGCACTTATTTATTACTTGTAAACTCGTGCAAAAGTTCTGAAAGACCTTTTAAGCTGGTATCAGCAGTTTTCCAAAGAAGAGATATTTATCAACTCACGAACAACTGTATTAGGTTAGAAGACTGCTGATCCACCATTTTGGATAACTACATATTGCTTAGCGCCAAAACCCTCATCTACAATTTTAAGATTTCCTGTAAGTTACCACCATTGGAACACTTCAAAAAAGTCGTTTCTTCTTGTTTCTTTGTGGAGGGTTTTCGTTACTCAAATTACAAGAAAAATAAATCCTTCTTTCGTAAATGGTCAACGTTGAAAGTTTTGGTTTCCTAGAACAGCGACCCGCACACAATGCATGTCCTTGACGCTTACTTTAATTAAAGCAATTTAGCCAAGATGTCAAGTCGCATCATACTGCACTTTATTCTGTATTTTTGTATAGGTAAACGAAACTTGTGAGTTTCCGTATTCTTGTACGACATGTAATCCACACATAAAATTTTTTTTTAAAAAAACACGAAGTTGCGTCTTCACATAGTGTTGCTTTACGTAAACTGATCATTTTTGCACACACTCACCTTATTTGCAAGAGTTCCTCCTGCCCATTCCCCCTCTTTCGTTTTTCTCTTTTCCCTCCCTCCCCC
>JAOBRG010395778.1:0-24712 GCA_027574985.1 Umimayanthus nakama | reverse complement strand
TACTACTACTACTACTACTACTATTACTACTACTACTACTACTATTACTACTACTACTACTATTACTACTACTACTACTACTACTACTACTACATGTACTACTACTACTAACACTACTACTACTACTACTACTACTACTACTACTACTACTACTACTACCACTACTATTACTTTCTTTGTAAGAATAAGTTCCCAAAGGATGACCAAATGTGCTTTACAATAAAGCTGTTGACAAAATATTTGTTATGGTAGCTAGTCTTATTATAAATAACCTCTCCTATCTACACAAACACTACTCGTAATGGTAATGCAATGCATATGGTCAGCGGGTATCTCTTTGTTGCAGGTCGTTTTTGCGGCTCTACGAGCCCGGGCGTGATTCAAGCTCAGTCTACCACCTTGAAGATCAAGATTCACTCGGACGAGTCCGACACAGAAAAAGGATTCAGAGCGAGCTGGAAAGCGGAGGATCTTGGCTCCGGTGGAGAGACGGGAGGTACGATCTCTGAGAGAACTGTTTTCTTGTAGCCAAATGTCGGTAACACTAAAGTCAAAATCAATACGGGGGCACACAGAGAATAGATCACAATTAATAGGGTTGGCCGCAAATAAGCCTCAGTTTCCAGCTAGAGGTCACGTGGCACAAAACCAGACATACCGGAGAGCAAAAGAGTGTGACAAAACTCCATTGGGAAATGTAAACAAAAAAATCACAAGTTTTCTAGTTACTTGTGGTTATTTGGTCATGTGCATCCTTTTGCGTTTCATCATGACGTATCTTGCACCATGTTGTCTCCAATTGCAAAAGGCCTATCAGGCAGAAGCTTGGCCACGAAAAGTTGAATGATAAAGACAATTTTATCCTGTTGGGTTAGGGAAGAAGAAGGCATGCATGACTTTCTTAGTTGTTCCTTGATCTCTATACGTTCTTATTTGCTTTGTCGTCAGTTGCAACCAATTGAGGAAATGGTCAGGCTTAGAGATAAATGTATAAGTTAGCCAGAAGGCCTAATCCAAAAGCTGTGTTACAGTGAGGATATTATCAAAATCTAGTGGGAACCGACTACTTGTTTCTAAAGGATATTTTTTTGCTCACCAAATTTTTTTGCAAAATTCTTTTATGTTTTCACTGGTATCTTGCGAGTTTTTCGGGGTAAACAAACGCCGTTTTACTGTCGGAGTTGATCATGAGTTCTTCCGATCCAGCCTCCCCCCCATCCTTCATCTCCGTAACATGTCAAAGGGTCCGTCCCTAATAACTATAGGCAAAAAAATTGTTAAAAGGAACCAGTTTTTTGAAAAAACAAGGCGTTTAAATCCGCATGTTTATGAGAAATTAGGCCAGTGGCAACAACTCCTTGATTGTGACATTGCCGCCTTCCCTCGGGGAAGTGCTTTTAACGCTACGTACATGTTCAACGTACTAAGTGCCTTCCAAATCGAGGGGGTAAGAGAGCTTATATAAATGGGGCTTGACAGAGAGGGAGATGTGTACAAACTTGAAGTTCTAAGAAGCTTTTTCATCAAGGTAGGCGGTTCAATAGAATAATCAAATGAGAGCTAGAGGACTGTAAAGAAGGCTTGATGGCAAGGAAGATAAATAGGAATGTCAAAAGGAGCTTATCAGTGTTTCTACGGCGAGTCTATTGAAAAAGGACTTTAGTTTGAAGTACAACATGCAAAGTACGCAAAGCTGTGCGATTAACTTAACGTATACTGCACATTTACGATCACTATAGGAATTCCAATGTGCGGCACAACTAAGACAAAAACAAGAATCGTTGGAGGCGTGGTGGCTAAGCCTGGGGCCTGGCCTTGGCAGGCCATTCTCTTGTGGGCCAAGGGCCCGGATAAGGGGAAACAATTTTGTGGGGCCTCCCTCGTCGACACAGAATGGATCCTGACGGCTGCTCACTGTTTTGCAATCACCAAGCATAAAAAGATGTTCGCCATTAGATTGGGTGAGGATCTGAAATTTTGTTACCATCATAAGGAATTCTTCATCTCTAAATTATACACACAGTAGCTAGTCCTTGTGCATTCGTATCCTTATTGGGTTGGGCTTTTCGAAGAAACACCAATGATTTTGAAACGGGGGGGAATTGTTTAAGCCGCCAAACTGTTGCTCAAAAGTTACTAAAAACCATCTGTTAAGGTATATAACTGCAGGGATAACTAGGTATCGAATAAATACCGGCGAGATCTAAATCTCAAACAATGAGGGTCTGACATATTTTGCCGGGATGTAGGATGAGACGTTTTTACCTGGATGAAATAAAATTTTGCAGCAGAATGCGAGATTACTATAGGCTAGCGAGAAGCGGGATGTTGGAAGCTTCATTGACGGGAAGCGGGAATTAAGGACTTTCTCAGGCAAGAAGAGTGAAAAGACCGCATAAGAAATCATAGACATGAGCCATTTTTATAAAATCGACTAATGAAAGAAACTGATGGTATACGTATACAACAAACCCATAGATTAAAGCAGTATATTTAGTGTTTTATTACAAAACATGAGCGGGACCGGGGATTGCACTCTGAAAGGAAGCGGGATGGCGGGACGAAAGGAAAAACGGTGGCGGGATGTGAGATTGAAAAAGCCTATGTTGGATCTTCAACAATTCACTGTTTTGTCATAGCTCATAGCCAAAGGATTTCATAATATTTAGTATATGCGGCAACTTGGAATAGAAAGCTGGTCCATTCTCATGATAACTCATGACTTGGCCAGAAATAATGATCAATGTCTGTTTTCAGGTGAGCATTTTCTGGACAAAACCGAAGGAACCGAGCAGAACTTCACAATCAAGCGACTTTACATTCACCCTGATTACAACCCAGAGACTCACGACAACGACGTTGCTCTCATTGAGCTTGACAGACCAGCAACCCTCAACAACCGAGTCAACACAATATGTCTCCCAGACGAAACCTTCAAGTTCCCCCCTGGTACCCGGTGTACAATCAGCGGGTTCGGAGCCACAGCGTGGCAGGGATCGGCCTCCAGTGTGCTCATGCAGGCGGAGGTCCCGATCGTGCCTCAGACAGTGTGCAGCCACGAGGCCTCCTACGGCGGCAAGATCACAAGTAACATGATCTGTGCAGGGATGCGCAAGGGGGGTGTGGATGCCTGCCAAGGCGATTCAGGGGGACCAATGATGTGTAAGAGCCCCGCTAACCCAAAGCAGTGGGTTCTGACGGGAGTTACAAGCTGGGGCGAGGAGTGCGCAGCCGCTCTCAAGTTTGGCGTCTATGCCAAGGTCAAGAATTATCTGCCTTGGGTGAATTTTCTCACTGGTAATATTCCCACTTTACCGCCAAAGCCCTCGGGCCAGCCTACCCTGCCGTCTGGTTTGCCATCCTTGCCTCCTCTTCCATCAGGGGGACCACCTTTGCCTCCTCTGCCATCAGGGAGACCACCTTTGCCTCCTCTGCCATCAAGGGGACCACCCTTGCCCCCTCTACCATCAAGAAGACCACCCTTGCCTCCTCTACCATCAGGGGGGCCAACCTTGCCTCCCTTACCATCAGAGGCGCCACCCCTACCGCCGTCTGGCCTGCCTTCCTCGCCATCAGGGGGGCCACCCCCACCGCCGTCTGGCCTGCCTGTTTTGCCATAAGGGGGCCACCTCAAAAGCCAAACAATGAGACTTGTAGAGTTGCTAAGATATTTAGAGACAATAGAACCCCTAATACTTTGTTTAGCAGGCTTTTTATGGCATCTTGCGCGAACTTCCATTCACCAGGATGAAATAAATTTTAAAAAATCTTCGAAGTTGTAAGTTTGGTTAATTTGTTCGTGTTTGGAAATATGGTAAGATTTTGGGCGTAGCGACTGCCGCAAAACGCAAAAGAAAACGAATACATTTTTAAAAACTATTTTTTTACGACTACAGTTTCTTCTTACTGCAATGAAAGGTCTGAACCCAGGTTAGACAATGTTTATAGTAAGCTGATTCATCGTCTGGTTGTAGTAATTGGTAGAGAAGGACTGTTGCTTGTTGTGATTGACATTGTGACCGCCACCCGTGTGGAAGTCATCTTCAGACTGTCCTTCTCAAGACTACACTCTCCCGGACGACAACTCGGCTTTATACACACCTATCTTGATAAAGTATTTAGTGCACATTTTTGGTTAATTCTCAAACGTTGTGTAGTGTCATTTCTCAATCTAGCGGATAGTGAAAGTTTAGTTCATAATCAAATGTTAAGTAATGGTCCGAGTAAGAACTAGGCAGGCAAAACTTGCGGACGTAAGAATTCGGGATGTTCTTTTGCAGCACATTAAATTTACTGAGACTTTTTTTTCCTGTTACTGATGAGGACTTTTATGTCGAAAACGATTGCCAATTTAATACTCTTTATTAAACTTTAACTCTACTCTAATTGTATTTTCTTATGTCCGTTCAATTTCAGCCGGACACTTTGGAGGAGTATTTTTGACCTGATTTTAAAACTCGCAAGTTTGGGCTCAGCTGATGCTTTTAACCACAAAAACATTAACCGAAAAAAGTTAAAAGTGGCATAACAGACATAGTTCTTGTAAGTAAAAGGATTTTCAACTACCCAACGTTTCCAGTGATTCAAATCACAAATGTTGTCCGCAGAAATTCATTTTGTCTTAAACAAGGCCAAGTAGCTTTATCCCTATACATTTGTAAGTTTACGACCCTGGGGCGAGGGAGAGGGGCGGGGGAGAGAAGGAAGGAAGTGGTATTCCTAATAACTGATTTTAGTATTAACCAAACGCGCGCTCTGATTGGTTCATCAGACACGGTGTATCCTAGGATATTCACCTCCAGACGGCGGCTCGTTTTGCCACTGTCGCAGAAGAAGAATTTCGTCAAATGAACGTAGAAGCTACTCCTGCAAACACAAAATCCACCTGTTTGGATAACATAAAAACTTCGCGGCTCGGTATGTGTTTCACTATTTCACCTCCTATTCGGGGGATAGTCGTTAATACCGGTAAGTAACGCCCAAGTAGTGTTTTCGATTGATTTGGTCTGGTATAGAGTGTATAGTTTTCCTAAATAATTCCAAAAAAGAAGGTATTTTCGTTGAGACCAGTTAGACCATAAAGCTGATTTTGCAGCTTTGCGAAGGACTTGTTTCAAGTGGGTACCAATTAACTTTCGTTTGGTTTGAAATAAAAACTACCCTGGGATCAAGGTTTGACGGTCTGTGCAGCGCTTCCTCATGGGGTCTCGGGACTACAACACTTACACTAAACCACTTTATTGTAACAGGAACATGTGTATTAGTTTGTTCGGTACGGTTTTGTGTCCAATGTAAGAATCGGAGAAACGAAACATTTTTATGTATATCGAATATCAATCAGTTTAGTCCCAAAGTATTCAGCTTGATTTACACAGATAATCAATAAGCAACCACCGAGCCATGCTTTATTGACTCATGGAAACTTGAAGATGAATTAATTGTGCTAATTAAGCAAAATGACGTCATACTATCGGAGGAGTTGTTAGTTTTGAGAGACGTGTACTGCTCTATCTCAGCTGCATGGCTCACCCGTTGTTCTCGTAGCATGAGTTTATTAACTGAACCAAGCCCCCTCGAGTTGATTGCCGGATCGGTGGTTTGCAGTGGATAAAATGTACATCTTATTCAAAAAAGTTTGTCTTCTTATTTGTTGCTATCATTGCACTGCGCATTGTTGCATACCCAGACAGTAACGCACCATGGATGTAACGAATTTTTTTAAAAATAGCATAGCAGGTGCCTAAATGAAAAAGCGTCATTTGTGTATTAGCCATGGAGGCAATGTGGACAATGAATGTCGCTATCTCATAGTAGGCACATATAATGCTATTCAAAACTTCGTTACAACCACGGTGCACTGCGGTCTGGGTATGCAACAATGCGCAATGCACCACATCAGAAGATAACCTTTTTTGAATTGGATGTCTACACTCCCATTTTTATAAAAATCTTTTCACAAAAACATGAGGCTGAAAAATGTCCAAAATTTTAACAACATGCTAAGAACACACCAAGGCTTGGGAACGGCGAAGGATTCTTATCTGGGATACTGTACATATCGTTTTACTTGGCATTGCTCGTCAGTGCAACGTTGCCTATAGTGGTTTACATGTACAACTTTGTTTTAAATCATTTTAATTTATTATTGTTTTGTTGCTCTCTTACCAGCCACGATAGCAGCTGATTTATAAAGCGTATTTATGTTGGTTTGTGCGCATGGAAAATAAATGAAGACAGAGTTTTAAGAACACTAGTGGCTTAAATCCTCAAAATGTTATGAACATTTTATATCCTCAGCCCCAAAAATCGGCAAACAGCTAAATTATGCATTTACGAGTTCTTGTCTTATTTTTGCTTTTCACGAGTTGACGAAATAAACTTAGTATACAAAAGGTTTGCTTTCAGTGCCAAAACTCACGTTTTGCGTGTGTTTTGGGGTAAAACTTGACAAAAATTTTGTTTGGTTTCACGTGCTTTAGAAAACGTTACAAAAACTATGTTTCCTGTATAAAACAAAGAAGGTAGTATCTTGTAATGGTGACATTGTCATCCCAAGTAACTGACAGCCGACGGTTTTAAAAATTAGAGCTTTCTGACTACCTCAAAGTAGCTGCCGAATTTCGCTAGCGGAACACTGTCAAGTTTTGTAGCTTTTACAAATTTTTGCCAAACGAACAATTTTGGGCAGCATGTGCAATCTTTAATTAAACTAGCAAAATGTGTTTAAGCGGGCAAAACCATTCGAACTTTAAAGCTATATGGTCTTCCGTTTTTGTTCAGTCAATCAAACAAATTGTTTTGATAGTTTTGAACTTTGTTTGGTTACTTAATACCGAATTGCAAGTGTTTGGTCCTCGTTTCGAAATATTTAGTAAATCTGCTTTTTTTACACAAATAAGCCGTGTTTTCATTTGAAATATGTAACAAAACAATCAAATAATTATCTTTGCCTGAGTGTGTCCCAAGCTTCCATAGCAATTTTAAATTCAATTTTAGATTTTCCGAGTAGAAAAGACGCAGGAACGTTACAGTGGTTTCGCACATAAAAGGCGATGTTTTTGTGACGATAAAAACGTCTTCAATTATGTTTCGAGTTGTGTCTAAATTTTTGTCACTTTTTTACGAATATGAATCATTGGCCTGTCAATGAAATGAGCCAAAAAAATTTGGAGGGTCACCATGCTTGTTTAGCAAAATGTTGCGCCAAGTATCACTAAAACGAGTTGGGTTTTTTATTGCCGATTTTCCGAGGGGAGCTTGGGGCGAGTTTTTCAAAAGTTGCCCAAACCAGACAAATTTCAATCTTTCCGATTAATTTTACCAGTTGTCAAGTTCAATGTTAATTTAATCTCTCAAAAAAAAGAACTTGGCCTTCATACGTAGAAGAACCGCACAGTGCAAGAGTGGAATGACCTTGAGGAAACATTTGCACGATCTTAAAAGGGACAACAACTCCCCAGTGGAAAGAGGTAGGTTATATTGTGAAATGGAGTTGTTTTCTTAAAACAAAACATAAAATACTTTTACCATCCATTTTTTAATCGATTTAAATTAACTTTAAATAATGTTAACAGCTCGAGGTTAATGACTATGGGCTTCTCCCAATCCCAACTGATGACATCTCGAGCTGTTTACATTATCCTTTTCGATCATAGGCTTCCCAATTCGTTTAGCAGCTCGATATCATGACTACAGGCTCCCCAGAGTTTTTAAGGCCAGTATCTTTGCTGCTAGTACTATCTATCTCTGTACTAACAGGCCGACTTCGTCTTCTCCGACCGTTACACTTCTTATTACTGTGAAGTCGAGCGATCAGGCTGACATCAGACGCCACACCACCTTCATCGCCTTCCAAGAAAATTGAAGCAGCTCTTGTATTTCTTGCAGCCAAAACATTATTGAGACTATCAGAAGAGTCGGAATCAGCCGCAGGAGTAAAATTGAGATCCGGAGCAGATACCGTGACGTGTGGGACTGCTGAGCTGTTTTCATGATTGGAGTTCAGCTCCTTTTTTCCTGAACGAGATTCAGGTGTCGCTAGGTGTTGGTTACAACACTTTTTTTGACGACGAAAATAACTACAAGGTGTGAGCGAACACTCGGTTAACTTATTATAAGTTTTTTTGTCTTTAGTTTGGTGTGAATATTTTCGTGACGCAGAGTTCGTGGAACTTTTTCTTGAGGGACCCAAGGGTGACAAACCACCAGTGCGGTACGAGCCCAGACTAGACTTGCTACCTGCGTAAGGTCTTGTGGCTAACGTTGTACTCAAGGTTGGTAAACCTTCCACCTCCCCCCTTAGTTCATTTGTCATCAAGGTCATCTTTCGCTTGCAAATCCCGCAACGTCCAAACAAGACAAAAGCATCGATTCGAAAGTTTTTCGTGCTGAGAGCATAGAGGTAAGGATTGGTTAGAGAGTTGATGGGATAAATGAACACAAGCAGGAATTTTGAAGTCTCTACGCGAAGAAGCGATTCACCATATATGGCAATGAGGGCGAGCAAGGCGATAGGGAACCAGCAGGCAAAGTTTACAAACACAAGAAGAGCCATTCGTCTGGCAACACGCGACTCCACACGGGTGGAGGATGAACAAGAAGCGCCGCCCAGACTGCAGTACATCCGGGCGTAGCAAAACAATACAGCGAAGAAGGCTAATCCATTGGTTACAAGAAATAAGGTCACAAAAGCTTTGTCCAGGTCAGTGGAGACTTCAAACGGCAAACATATGGCGACCTTGCTATAGCTACTGACTTTAAACACGGGCAAGGCAGCAACGATGGCGGCAAACACCCAGCCAACCATCATGATCACGACAACCTGCTTCAGCGTGAGGTGTCTCTCTTGCTTGAGAGCATGAACAATGGTGTAATATCTTTCAACGGTTATGACAGTCAAAGTATAGGCGGCGAGCTCTGTGGAGAACAAGGAAAGAAATCCAGCGATCTTGCACCCAGCGCCATACTGCCAGCTTTTGACGTGATTCTGGTACTCGCCGAGGGTAGCAAGGTCTTCCACTGCCAGCATTGCAAGGTACACACCCATACAAAGATTAGCAAACGCTAAACTGCTCATTACAACTTTTGAAATCGTCACCTTGCGCCTGTTGCTGAGGATTACCAAGAGCTTGAACGCATTCCCGGTTATAGCGAAGATAACCACAATCCAAACACAAACACGAAGTGGATCACTTCCCATGACATTTTCACAAGGGTTAAAAGGGTCAGGCTCGGGAGAACATTCGATTTCACTTTTTGGCGGGTCAGTGGCAAATTGTGGTGGATTTGTGGGGCATATTCGATTGGGAAGTGTGAATATTATGTTACGGCCAAGCTGCGAATGGCCTTTACTGTTGGTAGAAGCGGCACCTTTCTCAATGCCGTCTGATGAAGCATTCGACTGACTTCCTTTTAAGCGGTTGAAAAGGTCGATTGTGTTAAACAACCCATGTGAAGTCCCTGGATCTGTTGGGGCGGTTGTGTTCAACACTGGGACAGGAGGTTCACAAGTGGTGAAGTTGCCATTAAACGTTGTTACTTCGTCCTGTCTATAGCGTAGCAGGCAACAATGAAACGAATATGTTAAGGTGACCACTCTAAGGTTAGACAAAGACCGTACAGGTATCTTCCAAAGTTGGACAACATCTTGGATGTTCAGTGTTGAAATCCATTCGAGTCCATTTTCTGGGAGAGACCTGATATTCGTGCCTTTTAGGCTCCTGAAGATAGAACAAAAAAGATATCAACGTAACCACTGCTAATACATTTAGGTTCACACTTTATATACTAAATACTACGACTTTGAACCACTGAGTCATCACTTTGTATTGGCGACCTTCCGCAAAAATTCTGATAACTCAAAGTGCTACACTGTGTGGTTGCATACTGTTATGCATTTATTTTGTGCAACTGTGGACTTTGAAGGTTGCATTGTGGGCCGTTGTGCAGTTGTGGTACATGTACATTGGTTAGAGAGTTTCTGGCTAAAGGGGGATTCCCTCTAGTCGAGTTTTGCTCGTAATTAAGGGATTGTAGAGGAGATTTAAAAGGGAAAAACTATTAAAATGTAAAAAAACACTGTTCCTAGGCGAGCAGGTGCTGATCCTTGGATATCGTTCGTCCATTATGAGCCTTAAATCAACAAAAACTAAAAATTCCTTCAAAAATTAAACAACTCGCTCCCATCATTTTTCGTCTGATTTTATCTCAAAAAATTCTCACAACACTTGTGAATCTTTATCAACTACGAAACTGTGTCGTTATGATTTATAAAATGAACCCAGATATTGGTGTTTATGACGTAATTAATCCTGAAAATTCAACTTTATTTGTTATTTAGCGTGCAGCATCATTCGTAGTGATTCAGCCAAGATTTCAACCAGGAATATGCAAGTACACCCAACTGGGGTATAATTGAAGGCTAAACTAGAATACATGTAGCGCTACATTGTCGCGCGCTACGTGTTTCCTGAGTGTTTCTGAGATTAGCCAACTCGGAAATATTGTAACTGATAAACAAAAATGTTTTTGGTAAACGTCGGAAACGTTTCTTGTACCCCTACATGTCGCTTCTTTGTAGCTTGCATGTTTAGCCACCCAAGGACACTTGCTGGCGACATTTCGGCTACAGCGTAGCGCGCTACATGTATCCTAGTTAAGCCAGGCCTTAAGGAAACATTTTAAAGACTGCACTGTAGTCAAAGATTTCATTTGTACATGCACACAGTCATATAAGTGTGGTTTCTTGTCCCACAAGAAGAAACATTTCAACAATTGCTTCAAACTTACAGGTCGGTGAGATATTGTGGCCCCACGAGGGCGTTTTCTTCAATGTTCTCCAGTGGAGTTCCATCTAAATGACTTGGAATGAAGAGAACAATTCCATAAACTGTTGTGTGGTAACTCACAGAATAACTTAGTTAAAAGAAAAGGTTTTGACATTACTATTACTATTTTTATTAAACAGTTTAAGTCAACCGAGTCAGAATGTGGCTTTCCAGTCAACACTAAGTAAGAAAATAATTGGCATAACAGACCTTTCCCAAGGACATGCATATGGTTGTTATCTGACCATAAATAAACAATAACAAAATAGGTTTGGTCTAATTACTTGACTGGCTGTTGACTTCATGGCTCTGAAGCAAGTTTTACTTTAGAGAAATGGCGTTACTAATTGAGAAATGCTTAGCGTGCGTCTATCGAGTTATGGAGTCACGCGGGAAGTTGGTAGAGCACGAGAGAAGCGTTTGAGTGGCACGAGGCGAAGCCGAGGGGGCGTGCGTCTATCGAGATTTAGATGCACGCTCGCGCCATACAAAAAGCGCGCGAAATATTGCCAGCTATGTTCTAACTATACTTACAGTTCAACTAGATGAAGGTTGTGTTCAAAAACACCGCCCTTCAGGGTCCTTATCTCTGTGTCAGAAAGGTATCTGTTGAAGAGAAGCCGTTAATTTGGTAAAAACGAAAAGGAAAAGAAATTGCTTTACAAATGTATATATGCACTTTAAGCAGTCATGCGCAGTACGTGCAAACTCTGAATGAAAACGAGGCTAACCCTTAGGGGTTTGCTGGCGGAACAGAAGGGGAGAATGGGTAATAATCGTGGAAAAGAATTGCTGCCATAGCTCGATAGGCTGCTATTGAATTTATTTTCAATCTTTTTGTTGTTACAACACCAAGGGAGCCCTATTGCGTTCTACGCACGAGTATGGCAGGGGTTTACACACTAGTTGGACTAGCAACACAAACAACAACGGTCTCGTACGTCTTTCAGTTCCGGATTTTAAGGACTTCCAAAGGTATTTTAGGGCTGAACTCAAAGGTTTTCAAGTACTTTTCGTCCAAATCACTTGCATGAAGTGAAGTTGTATAGGCAAACAGATCACAATAAAACATTCACACGTGAAAACTGAAACAAGTATTTTGATTTTGTGGTTAGATAACTGGGTTTTACACTGTCGGTCTAGAAAAGTCATTAGAACAACAAAATACTACCGCGGACTTAGTAACAAGAAGGGTAATAACAATACCAAGAACAATTAAAAAACAGCAGTAATGAAAAAGGAGCAACAGTAAAACAAAAATAATCAACAGCAATGGCAATGAAAAAATGTTTTAATTGTACAGTAAAATACTTTTCTTCACTTACAATCTCTTGAGTGATTTATACATTTTTAGTGTATCTGGCTCCAGGTGTTTTACCGGGTTCTTTCGCAAAAATCTGCAACAAAAGTGAAAAAAATGGTGTTGAGAATGCAGCAGGGGTGTTTGTCCTGGACGAAAATGAAGGAAAAGAACTTTTTATTTCCAGCGCCTGAAAGGAGGCGTCGATGAGGAGCACAAAACGCCAACCACAAGGGAGACTTAACAGAAAATCGCAAAGAACAAACATCTTACGTTTTTAAAGTACTTACAGAAACGCAATAGAAGTTGTAACATTGAATTTCGGAACTTCTTCCAGTTTGTTATTATCCAAGTCCCTGGAAAGATGAGTCACAAATTCCTCGAGTCACTGAATAACATAACAAGTTTATAGAACAAACACAAAACAATGATTTTATACCATGAAAATGAGGCTAAGAAATACCAAAACGTAAACAAGCCTGTACTGCTGTTATGAGATTTCCTTTTGATGTGTGAGGTAGAACGTTCTTAACTATTTTCCGAAAGGATTTCAAACTCAGTAGTTCTTAACGACCTTAAACGTACTTTTGATCTCAGTTTGTTTTCTCTACAATGTTCATACCAGTGAACTCAATTACAACATTGCTCTATCATTCGGTAAAATAAACATTAATTTTCATATTAAAGAATACTATTACCTCATTAAATAATAATGATTAATCCTAATATTCATTACAGGATAAAAACATAAAATATAACGTAGCTAAAATGAAAAAAAAATTATGAAGAAAACAACAACACCCCCGGGGAAACTCAGTAATTGAGCTGAATAGCTACTTCATTAGCTTCATAAACTACTGTATTATCTAAATAGTAAACAACTAATTAAATAACTAGTTAGTTTACTAAGTTATCATAAGCTTAACTAAAAAACATGTTTTGCATTTTAATTTCGTTCCTTTTAGTCTCGTTCCTTAGTTCGTTGGGTAGACAGTTCCATAACTGTAATTGATAGTAGCCCTGCTGCACTTAAAGTTCTATCTGTAAGTCTTACTTCTCGGTTGACAAAAAGTATTTTTGGTCAATAATCTCAGTCATCGGGTTTTGCTATATTGTAGAGTTCTTTAAACCTAATCTACTGAGGCAGCGTACATTGCCAGCTACAACGGTTGTGTCTTAAGAACTTACAAGATGTAGAGAGAGGTTAAAGGTTCAAAAACTCTGCCGGAAAGCTGTGTCAACTGGTTTTCCCCAAGATATCTGCAAAAGTAAAAAGTTGTTTCACTACTGATAACATCCAGGCCTACACTTGTGCAGAACCTTGCTTATTCTTTTAGCCCGCCTTACCTTAACTTCAACTTGCAAGAGCATAGGCGTCAAATTTGTCTCTAGCCCACCTTATTTTGCTTTAAAGGCGTTGGTTTCGCTTTACTCGTTTTTACTCGCAAGGGTACATGTATCAACTCACCATATCTCGCCTTAAATCGCGAGGCAGCCTGACTCCAAATTCCTTAACTCACCTTATCTCAACTCCCTTTGCCGTAACTTCCACCTTCTTCGTCTCCTAAGTTTCGTCCCCTAAATCTCGTCCCTAAACTCGTTCTCTGATCTCATCCCTTGACCTTGCCCTCTGACCTCACCCCTGGTTTGTCTCCTGATCTCATCCCTTAACCTCGTCCTCTGACCTCACCCCTGGTTTGTCTCCTGATCTCATCCCTTAACCTCGTCCTCTGACCTCACCCTTGATCTCATCCCTTGACCTCGTCTTCTGACCTCACTTCTGATCTCCTTCCCTGATCTCATCCTTTGACTTCTTCCTCTGACCTCACCCCTGATCTCCTTCCCTGATTTCATCCCTTGATCTTGCAACAATAAAAAACTTACAGCGTCTTGAGGTGTGTGAGACCGTAGAAAGCGTTTGGAGCAATCCTGCTCAAACCATTTCCTTGAAGCTCGCTGTGTAAAATAAAAGATCCACGATCAGAATTCATTTAGAAAAGAATGAAATAAAGAAATGGTTTCATAGTAACAGTCACAGCCCCCAAGTCATAGTCACAGAAATCATCATAGTCGCAGTTGTAGTATATTACTACTCGTAGTTATAATTATAGTTATACCCATAGTTTTGTCATGGTCATAGTCAGTCATAGTTATGTCATAGTTACGATCATAGTCAGTCAGTTATAGATATATCCATCGTTATACATGTAGTTATAGTCTTAGTTGTATATTAATCGCAGTGAAAATCAGTCAGTTTTACATGCGCATTCAGATTCAGAGTTACAGTCATTGTCATATAATGATAGTCATAGGCAGAGTTAGTCAGTCACAATCCTAGTCATAGTCGGTAATCTACCAACAGATCTTGCATGGTGGGTGGCTCCTCCTAAAATGGTCTAAAATTGGTATAGGACTTAATGGAGCCGAAGCCGATTGTAGAACTGCACACGTTTTAGTTATGCTACCGATGAACAGTTACTGAAGTGCTTTTTTTTCAGAAGCGTTTTAGGAGTCTGTAGAGTTTCAATTCATGTTAAAAAAAAGCGATTGAAACGTTTCAGTCAAATTTTAGAACATTTCAACCACAATTATTTATTTTCTTTTCTGGAAATACTGGTTACAGCCGTGCCCTTTAAAGTATCTGTTTTATCTCAAATAAAATAGATATAATTCTTCAATTACAAAGAAGTTTTTTTAAAAAAAATCGGCACGAACTTCCACACATATTGATATAACAAATACGGTGTACTTGTCACCGGCTTTTGACTATTATAGTTGGATAGTGCAGCACAAAGTCTTCATTATTACTTACAGTACTTCGAGGTTTGTAAAATTCTCGAATGTGAAATCTTCGATTTCAGTGATAAGATTGTTTGACAAATCCCTGCAACGGACAAAAAATAGTTGATTACGTGTTCCTTGGTTGAATGATCCTTTAAAAACAGAGGCTTGTAAAATGCCTAACTCGGTCCGATCTTTGCCGTATGCGTGGTATTAAGTTTTTTCTAAATGGACTGACACAGCATACTTTTTGATCCCGTATAAAATGCGCGTAGCTTACATGAAAATCAAGGAATGCTGATAAAGGAAAATGGCCGGTAATTATTTGGTGGATTGTGTGTCACGTCGATATGGTATGCTTTAACTGTCCTGTTTTTTATTTTGATAAATAGTTCAACTTTGAAATGAAGAGAAAAAGGAAAAAAAATATGTATTTCAAGAAGATAAATAAAAATTTAATACCCATCCATCGGGAATTGAGCCCAGCCCAACTGATTCAGAGCCCGAAGTGCTAACCACTCTGCCGTCGAGACCGGCCTAAATATTAATGCGGGCTCGAATTGATGGAAATTAAAAAAGAACTAAAAAGAGCGGAGCCGAAACGTTGAACCTTAGCTCGGTGCCTTCCAGCCCGAGTAATTAGCAATGAACCTTCATAAAGTGATTTAGTGAAATAGTGTTAACAGCAAATGTTTGCAGTGACCGAATTTATACTAGAGACGAGTAATTCGTATATAAATTCGATGTTAAGATGAATAAACTATTGGCCAAAGTCCGTCTTTGCGAAATTAGTCAATCAGCACAGACGTGCTAACAGACGAATGGTTCGTCTCAGGGTGATAACCCCTAAACGAACCGCTGATCAAACGCATAATTCGTCTCAAGTATAGATTCGGCCACAAAAAAGAAGTGGCAAGCAAAATAAACCCGGAGAATAAGTCCAGAATGTTAAAAAGAATTTCAAAAATTACTTACAAATTGATTACTTGGGAAACATTAGAGTAATCCTGTGCTCTGAACGTCCGAAGTCCTTCGTTTCTTAGCGACCTAAGACGAAAAAGCACACCTTCAGTACTTTAAGAATAAAATAAATGTCTCAAATCTCTTTTAAATTTGCCGAGAACAGTTCAAGTTTATAACAAATCACATCTGCAAATATCTAGACAAGACAAGATTTGTTGTCCTTTAATAATACATTTGTGCCTTTGACAGTCTACATGTACAACTACAATTCAATAAATGTGAAAAGAACATTAGGGATCCTCTATCGTTCAGCTGCTATCTATCGTAGAAACATACACTGCAAATCTTTCTTCTGTTGATGGCGAGAGGACGAAATCGAGATGCAAGCCGGACACAGACAGTAAAGCGTCTCGACGGGTCCTAATGACACTAGCCTAGATAGACAGGGTCTTTACGACTGCCATAGAAGCTGATTATTGTACATTGTCGCTAATTCAGTAATTTGACTAGTTAAAGAGGCACGTTGATATTGAATAGCAAATCATATTTAACTTCTCAGTTTAAACAAAAGGCCCAACAAAATCAAAAGTGATGCTTAAAAACTGCTACTAGAATTTTTGGTTTTGCTTGAACGCCTGAAACATCGACTTTTGTTTTGTATGTTAATTATAGTTTTATACGTTCGCTTTCGTGCTGATTTCATTCTTGGCCATTCTTGCACGTGTTTTAAATAGATCGTCTCCTTTATGGCAGCATTGAATAGTCCATAGTTGATAAGAAAGATACCAGATTTACTTGAGTCAGAACTTCTTGAAATTTTATTAAGGAAGGCAGTGTAGTCGAGCGGTTTCAAGCGTTGAGTTGTAATCCGGACGTCCCGAAATCGTTAGTCCTCTGCCCGTTGGCTACGCTTCTGTACACAGCCGTTTGGCCTTGGGTTTTTTAACCCTCATAATTTGTTGTGTGAAATATGGCACTGAAAAGCCGCTTACGGGGAGCTGTCATTAGAAAATTTTCCACTCTGTATTTCACAAGGGAACAACACGTTCTGGAAGGCATTGGCTTGAGCGAGTCGTTTACATTTTGGAAGTAACTCGATTTAAACCATTAATTTTATTACTAAACTGACTTTATTTAGTAGAATCTGAAACAAGCACAGTTTACACAAAATACAACAGCCAAAACTTTGTTTCGAGAGATTCGTAACATGGTAATGAGAACCGACACTCTCGACAAACTTGAAATGTTCTTCTTAAACACAATCCAAACACGAGGCGATTTAACAGTATGCGATTACGAAAGGACTCCCACAGGTAAATAATATGTTGGTTTCCGTTTTTCACTGTTTGTATACTAATGAGTAATGCTTCAGTAGAATCAGTCACTGCAAATACAGTTTTTTAAAAAAATATATTCGACAACGTTTTAACGCTTAACACAAGCAACGGAGCTGATTTCAAAACAGACAAGTAGCAAAAAGAGTTGAAAGTTTAAAAAACCAGTTGCATAACTGTGAATTAACACACACACAAAACTAGAAAATTCTTGTGGGTTTATCACTTCAGTTGTTGGTTTTGTAATGATTTCTCAGGATAATGATAAGTATAGTACTAAGACACTTGCAATATACATATCGTTAAGTTGGGTACTTACAAGACCGTGCCATTCTGTGCTGTGGCTTTACAAGGAGAGAAAACCAATGCCAGTACCAAGGTGATGAAAAAACGAACACACGAGAACTTATGTGGCATTTTAGTTCATCCGATCTGGACCTAGCGCTCTAACAACTCGGTGAAACACTGCAACAAAAAGATAGAGCAAGTTCAAATCAAAATGGATTGCGAAGGTCAAATCATAAGCGAGTGACGGTTTTGAGGTGGTTTTGCTTACAGGCTGAAGTATGGGCCTTCCCTTTTACATTGAAAAAAGGATGAATAAAAAGGAAAGCATGAAATGACACGTCCACGCTAGTCAAAACTAGTGGAGACTAGTTTAACACGGCCTCAAGTTTGGACAGCTCTAGTTCATTAGTACGCTTGGCAGAGTTTTAATGAATTCGCAGTCTGCTAAATTAAAATATGTTGGCTTCGCGAAAACAATAAACGTGAAGTGTCGAGCGAGAAGCAATTATCTTTCAAGAGGTGAGTTAACAAAAGCGAAACGTTGAAATAGAAAGAGAGAATCGAGTGTGAAGATAATAGCGCAATTGGAGCGTGGATCAAAACAACACAATACGATGTTAATGAAGACAGCTTTTTTCGTTATTTGACCAAACTCATCTGCTAATGATCGCCCAGCTGTTCGTCTTCTTTTTCTTAATCTACAAAAAATATTAGCAAGACTTGACACAAAAACACAGTGTTGCGTAATCAAACTTGCTGACTACCATCTCTGTTAGAAATAATTTCTTAAATCTAAAGCCATCGATTTTAAAAACAAAAGAACTAGTCATTATGTCTGGTTATTCTTCAGATTGCAAGCTAAACTTCGAAAGAAGTCATTATCAGTTTTATATTTCTAGAAACAAATGAGCATCCTTGTAATATCTTTTTTCAGGAATTGTGACAAAACAAATACATTTTGCATGCTACGATAAAAGTAACAAGCAAGTATGACATCCAATGCAAACTTTTGAGCTTTTCTGTACCGCTGTAAATTTCGAATACATATCGATCGGAATTTAAATCATAAACTCAAAAGCAATCATTCTGAAAATAAAAAAAGCACTTTTACAGATTTCCAAGTCGATAGAAATCAGACATAGGTCATAGCGCAATAATAACAACCAAACTTGTATACTAATACCGAAAAAGCTTCCCGTGAGAATAGGCACAAGGTTGCATTACCTTCCTATGTTGTTTTTAGTGTTGCTATCGCAACCAACCCTCTAACGTAGCAAATAAAAGCCTTTCCCCCGATTTCTTAGTATTGCCCTTCTCTTTTAAGCCACACACCCGGTACATTTCTATTACGGCATCAGCCATGTTTTGACAATTTGTGCATCATTCTACTAGTACCGTTTGGCAAAATCCATTCGTGCAGCCATGCACTACCACGCTAACACAATCAGTTGCCCTACTTCATTTTGACGTCACATGCTGTACAATAACACTAATTTTCAACTGAATTAAGCTCTAATTAGTTTTGTTTCAACTTTACTTAACTTGTTTTGCTACAAGAACTTCAATCAAACGAATTTAAATAGAGAAAAACATACTGCAGTTGTTTGTTTTGTTCTATCTCAGTCCCACGATGCAACGGTAATATATACTGCTTTTAAAAGATATTTACCATCCAGCCCGCTGTAAAAAACATTTCGCAAAATCATCGAAATGTCTGGTAAAAAAAACGTTATCGCTTCATGCAGGTTCCAAAATTGTAGACGAAACTTCACGACAAACTGTGCGATGTCTTAAAGTAATGAGACAAGTGTTATCATCATTGTACAATATTTTGTAAAAGAGTCGCGAACAGCCAACGGACTCTGTATTGACTGATTAGCCTTCGATTCAATACAATCGCTGCCAAATGTTCACTTAAACATTACTGTGCAAAATGCTCCAATAATTTTAGGAAAATATTACTCTTTCTCCAGCTCATGGGCCTTGCCTTCCTAGCTTCCACAATAATAGTAAATAACATTAATAATAAATAAAAGTATACAATAATGATGATAATAATAATAATAACAGTTAAAAAGGTAAGACGGAAGGCCACAAGTAATCTACAAGTTTGGAACCTGCATGAAGCGATAACACAAGTGTTACACAGACTTAGCATTTGAGAACGCTTGGGGAGGGCATTGAGAACAATATTGTCATGTTATTTTAGCTCGTTTTCATGGCTTTTTGTCTCTCCTCTGTTTTTTAAACATTTTATTTATGATCATTTCACTACTGCATGGTGTGTCCCCACCACGAGTTTTTGAAACTTAGAAGTAATTACGCACAAAATGCAAATTTAATTAATTCAAATTTCTACAGACTTGATATGAAATCACTAAGCACATATATAATGTCAATGGCGGACAAATCAACCATTCCAATCACTTCAGTATATTTGTTCAATATATTGAGGTTGTACAATGTACTGGAACTTAGGCTATGAAAGAATTATCGCAGTGTTATTTGTAATACGTGTATGTATGTTGTGGGTAACAACTCCTTTGAGTTATATACCTTATACAATAAAATCTATTTTTTAAATAACACTGACTTTTTAACACAGTTTTTAAAATTTTGTAATTCTATTAGAAATTGGTTAGTAAAGTTATTATAAAAACAATTATAACAACAATAACAACAACAATAACAATAATGTGTTGCGCATGACATAGTATTGAGTATTTTTGAAAATGATCCAAAACTGTTAATTTGACACGTGCGTTAAATTAACTACGGGTTTGGCCATATAATGTTAAATTATTGTCAGTTAGCATGCGGTAAAAAAATGCAGCAGTTTGCGTCATTCATATGGTAAGCGTTGTTAGCTGTTTAATATTAGGCACTGTATGATCTTACCATAAAATAAAAAGTTCTGTCGCAGAGCACTTTGCGTCTTGCCTTAGGAACAGTACAATTACATAGTTTACCGACCATAAAATTGTTCATGGCATACTGTTTCGTACGTGTTCAATGTTGCTACCATGCACTATAGGCCATGGCTACAGTACACTCCTGATAAGACCATCTAGTTTTTGGGCTGAGGCTGAAAGTTTTGTTATTTTTTCAGTATGTCAGCGTCAAATGCTCTTAACCCTTCATTATGAAGTTGTTCATTATTCAACTACCGTTTAAAACAACAGTGAACTCAAGTGTTGCCAAATCAGCTGAAGCAGAGGCTTTCTTTAGGTAATACGTTTTTATCAGGAAACTTCTTTCAATGGCTATCTTAAAGTCACGACTTACGAGCTTTACCTAAAATCTACAAAAATCTCATATGCAAAAGCCTACAAGACACTTGTAAGGCTGATCTAAAACGAATTCCCATTTATTGTTTCAAAAAGATATTTAATAATTTATGACTATTTTGCCTTAGGTGTATAACTTTGCGTTCGAACATTTAATACATACTGACAGGTCCACGTTCTGTTTTACAGTAATTGCAAACACAAAGTTTAATGCTCAGGTTTTACACAAATTTCTGATGCTAATTCGAACTATACGCAATAGTTTTAAATCAGTTAATTGCAATAATAATAATCATAATAATAACAATAATAATAATAACAGTAATAATAATGGTGATGATAACAATAACAATAATAACAATAATAATAATGAAAGTAGTAGTAATAACAATATTAACAACAACAACAACAACAACAATAATAATACTAATGCCACTACTACTACTACTATTACTACTACTACTACTAATAATAATAAACTGATTAACGCAGCACAGTTAGCGGTAGCAATATGCTTCAAAGTCTCACACATTTTTGTCACCGCTTGCAAAAAGCACTGAACTCAAGTTTTGTCACACTCGATGTGTTTTGCCATACATTTTTGCTAGAGATTGGTTATAAAAATTCGATTCTTGGCAAGGTTTACAAAACAAGGTCTTTAAACTGCAAATGCATAGATTACATATTCTGCCTTTGGAAAGTCCATAATGATGGTGGTGATGCGACAGCTGGAGTGTTTCGATCTGTTTGATTCGCGTCCATTAGTGGACGTATTTATTGCTTAGCGCTAGCTTGAGTCTTTGTTTAAATTATATTTCGTTGTTGCCCACATTCTGTGTTATCGGAAGGACAACGTGTCAGAGTACATTCAAAATTCAGTAGTCAGTATTAAATTGCTCGGATTTTTGATAGTTTAAATACTTGGGAAAATGTTTGTCGCGTTCTTTAATTGTTTAATATATGAAAAGATACCCACATTTAATCACAAAAAAACTAAGCTCGTTTTTAAGGCATGTATTAAAGTTCGAGTAAAAATAGATTGTAAATTTATCTTGCATAAGAACGATTTTCTACTTGAGTTTTAACTCCTCCTCCTTATCCTAAAGGTATAAAAATTTACCTGATCCCCTTTTTCCGTAGAGCTTATGCCACAATATTCTGCTGAGAAAACTGAAACTGATATTGAGTACTTAAGACTTCTCTCTCGGTTTTCTGAAGCGGAGCAGATTACTACTGACCGATCAAACTTGGCTAGATTTTCCAAGGTATACGCCATATTACCATTGATTACGAGTTGAATAATAGTGCCTTCTAGAGAGTGCGATTAAATGGGTGCAACCGTCATAGCTACTGAAACTACTTTCAAGCCGTAATTTTCAGAACAGTTGTTTTTTGAATAACAATTTGGTGTATATAGATGTAGATGTTCCCGATGCACAAACAAGATATATCGATCGCCAAAATGCTTTGGCTTCTTGAGAAAATTAAAAACAAAAGTACAAATATGAGGTAGCAAAGTAGAGTAGCCTGCAATTTCCTGACGAAAAGAAAGGTTTAAATCAAGGTTTTAAATACTTATGGATAATTTTTTATGCAAACTTTAAAAGCCCGGCATCTACAACACCATTATAGTCTAAGCTTCCATTAGTGCAGAAACCCAATGATTTGTTGGGTGTACAAAGAAGTTGATTGAAACACATTAAACTAAAAGGAAAATTAAGAAATCGCAGTGCAACGATTAGCATCAGCTATTTTGGACGGTACTGTCTCCCTCGGTTTGTACTAAGGAAGTGGGAAAACACTTCACAGAATTTTTGTCAATCTTGCAAACTAAGCAGCTACTTTTAAAACAAGTAAAAAAGAAATGGAAACTGTGTCACATTTAAAGGCGACTTTGGTTTTAAACAGCAATAAATGCAACAACTTTACAAACATACGGCAATTAGAGGTGTCTCTATACAGTAAATTAATAAAGATTAATCAACAGATCAACTAATATTTAAGACATCAGCAATGTGTATTAAGGCGGTTCAAAACAGTTTCTTATTTTCATTGCTTTCCACTGAAGTTATGAAAAGTTTACTCATCTGTAGCGAAATATAACTGCTGATTGCATGATACAGTTGGAACCTGATATTCCGAAGCCCCAAGGGGCCGGGAAAGGAAAATAGTTCGACTTAACGGGGGTTCGAATTATCGGGGGTTCGAATTGTCGAGGTAATAATCAGTACTAAAGCACTCAAAGGGGAATGAATATTGCTTCGAAATAGCGGGGACTTCGAATTGTTCTCGGAGTCCTATTGTATGTTGTTTTGCATTGACAATTCTTGACGCTTTTCTCCTCTTTCCTTACATATACTTCTTGATATGCAGACATTTCTGACGCAATTAAAAAGGATGTTCGCCAACTAACATTTGTGTAAAACATCAATTGTCCCCGGCATCAATGTTGGCGAGAAAACAAAAGTTTTGATGGGAGTACCATGCTTGACAATCTGTAAAGATTGTTAAAAAATCTGCTGCTCATCATTTTTTTTAAAAAGCACACTTTACCGTATTGCATTGTATAGCACTGTTGTTTGTTTCTGTCCTTTGGCGAAGAAAATTGTACCAAGCTGAAACTCTGGTTCCTTGTCAAACTGTCAATTGGTTTTTTTGGTTTCATAGTCCTAGTAGTTTTTAAACTACTAAAATTAAAATAGACTATCTGAAAAGTGGCGCTTAGATTCTGTCTAATAAGGGTTTGTCACCCTCTAATAGACTATCTGAGGAGTGACACCTAGATTCCTCAAACGGACAAACGGACGCAACAAGCCACAACGTTGTTGCGTATGTTGTGTCAATCTGTATGGGCTTAAAATTTTGACTGGTTTCAAACCATGTGCAACGCAACAACGGTGGTTCCATGTAAACGAACACAACATGTTGAGCCCAACAATGTTGCGTCCGTTTGCATGTGTTTTCGTACATCATAAGAGTCTATTAGACTATTTAAGGAGTGGCACCTAGATGTTTTCTAACATGGGTTTGTCAATTTCTAAAAGACTATTTGACGAGTGACACCTAGATTCCTCCTAATTACGGTTTCGTACGTCCTAGAAGTCAATTAGACCACCTGAAGAGCGGCACCTAGATTCCGTCTAATAAGGGTTTGTCACCTAATAGACTATCTGAGGAGTGGCACCTAGATTCCTCCTAACTACGGTTTCGCACGTCCTAGTAGTCAATTAGACTATCTGAAGAGCGGCACCTAGATTCCGTCTAACAAGGGTTTGTTACCTAATAGACTATCTGAGGAGTGGCACCTGGATTCCTCCTAATTACGGTTTCGTACGTCCTAGTAGTCAATTAGACTATCTGAAGAGCGGTACCTAGATTCCGTCTAACAAGAGTTTGTCACCTAATAGACTTTCTGAGGAGTGGCACCTGGATTCCTCCTAATTACGGTTTCGTACGTCCTAGTAGTCAATTGGACTATCTGAAGAGCGGCACCTAGATTCCGTCTAACAAGGGTTTGTCACCTCTGCACCTAGATTCTTTATAACAAGAGTTTGTCACGTCCTCAGGGTGTTCAGTGGTTTTGGAGTCAAATTTTATAGGATTATTTGACACATTTTGTAAATAACATAGGTCAAATATCGTAAAAGGCCGAAAATGTAGGACACAAAACAAACTTACTTCTTTAAAGTGTCACCTCAACATATGTTACCAAGTGATTTATAGCATTGTTCATGTAGCACAAGTCGCTCTAGATAGCAAAAACAACATACTAGGAAGTTTGAAAAAGGACACGTTCGATAAATATCAACTCAACATATAACGAACCAAAATTTCATTCGTGTTTGCAAAAAAAGTCAGCCAACAGTATCACTTTCAGGTTATGTAAAATTAATACAAAAGTACAGTGAGTCTGTTCTGCTTACAGTAAAAACC
>JAOBRG010395767.1:0-10323 GCA_027574985.1 Umimayanthus nakama | reverse complement strand
CAGCCGCCGCAAATTATGATGCGTGACTTGGGTTGAATAATAAACCAAATGACACGCAAATCTCAATCTGTTCTCCTGGTTTTTCCTGAAAAGTTTCAGAAATACAAACTTTGCGTACTTAAACATAGATTTTTCCCTTGTTTTTCTTGCATCGAGTACATGTACTGGAGTCGACGGTTTTCTCTGTGTCAGTGAGAATTCCACCATTTTGAAACGCACGTGATGGAAAACGTTGTGCATGCATAATTAACATAATGTGCATGGCCAATTACGACCCGAAAAATAATAATAATAATAAAAATAATAATAAAAAACGGTTTCCATTTTTTGACTCGTGGCCTTCCAGGCCCGAGTAATAATAAAAATAATAAAAAACGGTTTCCATTTTTTGACTCGTGGCCTTCCAGGCCCGAGTAACAAGGGAACAGAAGCAGTTCAACAAAGACAGAGATAGAGACTGAATACAAAACAAACTTAATAGACATTGAAGGTAAAAACAAAAGAAGACATGACGCAAACCAATTTTGATGTTCCTGATCTGAACCATATTTGGCAACACTTTAGCAAAAATCAAACGATGTTGGTTAAAGTTTGTCTGTAAAACTACAAATGCGTCCCCACTTTGTGAAGCTCTTTAGAAACCATCATACCTCAGGTCCACCACATTTTGAGCCATGGGCATCAGTCAGTGCTTGAATGTGAATCTTTCCTCGCAAGTGACTCAACAGATACACTTCTGATACGATCTGCAAGGAAACAACCAACATCACAACAGGTCACAAAAATTTGAGCTGAGGATTTTTGCAAAATTATTGGTCATACAAATGGCATATCTAATGTTGTTCCAAGTCATTAAACCTACCCAGTGAAGTTTAAAATTGTTTAAGCCACAAATGGCCGAAATATAAAACTTCGAAATTCTCGATCGTACAACTAGCCAGCGGTACAAACGTTACAAAATCAGAAACAAAACAGTGCCACACAATTGCAGTGCAGAGTACGAAAAATAAAGATCCGCATCGTACAATAGTCAACAACTCCAAAGCCATCGAACCAGCCCAGAAACTGGGCTAAGGAAGTATCTGAATCTGAATATTACTGTGCTTAGCATCAAAAACTGGTTATTAGGCACAGAAAAGTCAGCAGTCTCTTTATAAGTAATAGTGACTAGTTTGAAAAAGATTATGTATTTTCACTGTTGGGTCATTGGAATAACAGAAAACAGTTTAGGTTCAGTTTACGACGTTTCTACTCCATTTCATGTTTGCTTTCCATGGAAAATGCCAAAAGAAAAAGGTACTTCGGCACTGCAAATTTAATAAACATGACCCGTGATGATTAGACTGCCAGTTACTCCAATGCCTCAAACACATAACATTTTTCTTCTCCAATGAACTTGCCAGTAAATAAACTTGTGCAGCTATTTGAATTTCTTTCAGTAATGAAAAGTGTTATCAGGTTTTAATACCTCGACATTGCAAAGAGAGCAAAACTTCTTCTTGTCATAAGGTGTTCCAGTGGGAATCTCCTCCTGCGTTGAATGGCGGGATACACCAGCCGCCTAAATATTGAGATTAGTGATCAATCATAGTATAAATAGATAAACCGAAGACTGACAAACAGAGTTTTACGATGTCCAATTCCAACTCACCTTTTCCTTCACCTGCTCCAACTGCTGCTCGTGTCGTTTTGTGCTTTCCGTTTGCTGAAACAGCAATCAGTGACAACTAATCACAACGATAATTTGATAATCGCACCATGTTTTATTCATAGAAAACTTATAGTTTACTGCTTTCCCTTTCCATGGACTTGTCCACTCCTTATCATTCAAATATACTTGGAATACAAATTACAAAGAGACACAGATTCCCTCATTTTGGTCCTCAACTTGAAATGAGTTAACAAAACCTATAAACTGCGTGTTTAAAAACAAAATTTAATTCAAGAGCTTTCCTTTTCATGCCTTTTCCTCTCTTTTCGTTTCTTTGTTCCGGTTATTTCTGAATCAACTATTTACCAACCTATTTAGGCTTTTAAATTTTCTTTTGGAAATTTAAATTTTCTCTGCCTCAAGGAATCATAAGTCAATTATTTTATTGACTGACACATTAACACTACTCCTTTTTTTGTAAATTTTGTAACGAAGAAACTACCTTCTGTTGAATCTTTAGCTGCAGTTGTTCCGTGGCTGTCTGCAAAGCCTCATTTCTGGCGGCAATCCGCATTTCCCTTTCCCTAGAATCGAGAGACACTTGCATAAGAATGGAAAATATGGCGGTCACCGGATGGGATGACATAACACGGATTTTAAAGCTGAAAAACTGTTGTATAATCGGCTTCTATAAGTGACAGCAATCTACCATGACACAAACTATGAGTGTGTTTTTCGTAAAGTTCCGTGTCCCTGAAATGCTGAAACTTTGGATTTACTACAGCGTTATTCGAACCACAGATCCACTTTATCAGCATACTTTTCCTTCTGGCGAGCGGCCTCCTCTCGGGCTCTCTCCTTTTCCATCTTCTCCCGCTGGTACCGCGCCTCCTAGCGAATGGATCAAGAAGACAAATAGTTGTCAAGTGTGTTACAAATTGCTGGAAGCAAAACTAGAAAAATGAAATTCAAGTACAACAAAAGAGTTAAGATTGGTAACATTGGAGCTAACTTTGACACTGGAACTGGCACTAACACTAACAAGTACACCACCACTTGCGATATTCGATAGAAATACTAGAACAACGATGAGAGGATGCAGGCAGCACTACAAAGAAGGGAAATAGGGTACTACTGCCAACACCACAACCGTCCTGTGCCAGCAACCAATCCAATAAACACACAATAAAATTAATAACAACAACAACAACAATAGCAGTATTTTTTCACTAACAGCAACAGTACAAACACCAGCAGTGATACTAAAACGAACATAAACAATTAAAAAACACGTACATGGACAAGTACATCAAAACCAAAATCAAGGTTTCTTGAGCACTCAATTTCAAACTTTCCCTCCAAGGATACTGGCCTGCGTGAAAGAAGTCGCTTCTTTTTTGAACGACCGTTACTTTTAGAATAAGTGACTCGCGCAATGAACCTACCACTGCAAACTCTATTATGATATTTTCAAATTCGAGGACTAAAAGCTTTAACTCAAGGGTTTCAAGTCTCTGTAAGACAAAAGCCAAATTCATGAACTTTTTTTCTGCAGACACAGTTTAACGTGGAAAATGTATAAAGCAAGAGAACTGCTTTACGCTGACGCCTCTACTTTTTGAGTAAAAAATCACTGAAGCAACAAAATTGCAATTTCAATTTTTTACACGTACAGTACTATTTTATAAGTCCAAACTCAACAGTGCTCAAGTTCTTGAAAAAAAACTCCAGGACTTTCAAGAAGCCTATGAACCCTACCACTACGAACACCAATGCGAACATTAACATACACATAGACTCCATTACCAGTTCAAATTGATTGTAAAACCAATACAGGTATCGTAATGCTTCCCCAAGCTGTGGCTTAGTTACCGACTCCAACGCTTCATCTTTCCTGTAAGCTATAGTTAAGACTTCCAATCTAAATGATACGAAAGTTGTGAAACAACTTCTCATCTTGCAATTGAATAACCATCCTACCACATCAACAAACCATCTCATAATTGTAGCAAACGGATCTAAGACTTCTGAAACGGAAAGCTCTCATGGAAACATAGTTTCTTTTTGCTCACCTGTTCCAGTCGCCTTTGCTGCATTTCCTCTAATCTTGCTTGTCTTTCTGCTTCTAACTGCCTTCTCCTTTCCTGGAATTTGTGAGGTGAGTCAGCAAACTACCAAGTGCAGGTTATATACAACTATAGAAAGGTATGTATGCACTATTTTTATGTATGTATGCGTGTTTTACTCTTTTTTTTCATCAATATGCAATCAAGGATTTACACAGATAGCACTGACTCAGGTGGGGTTTGAACCCATAACCTTTGTGTTACTGCACCGCTGCACACCACACCTATTTTACTCAGTATATCTAACGTTATAATGCGGTTATCCTAGTTTGGAGCAAACAACTTTCAGAATAAAAACAAAGCACTAAACATGACAAAGAGAAAAACGAATGAATGCAGCATTACGTGATAGTAACGGATATTCTTTAGCTACAGCAGACATGGGTTTTCACCAAAGAAAGACAATCAAATTTCTTCGAATCTTCTTGCATAATATGTAAACTCCGGTTGATGGGTCTTATTTACAAAAATTTTTTTTAGCAAAATACAGTTTCTAATTTGCTGAAATGAGCCTCTTTCTGATACAGAATGGCGTTGAATGAAGTTTCAACCTTCAGCAGCCATTGGCCGTGAACCATGTAGATCAAGGGTCCTTCTTCGAGTATCTGAATATATCACACATATTTTATATACCCCACAAAATACATGTCAAAATCTTTATAACCTGCAATATAAGCTTAAACCTTTTAGTGCTAAACTCTTGCACATACACCACTTACTAGGCGGTGTTTACATGATGCTGGATCAAGTCTCATTCTGGAAAGAAAAAAATGAAATGAATTCGCCCCAGAATGAAACTTGGAGCAGGGAGAGCGTGGTTACTTATTCCAGTCTACCAGAAGTGCAACTCCGCCGCCATTTTGTGCCGGAATGAACGCGTGTGTTGTTAAAGTGATGCTGGAAAACCTTTTGTGGTTTGGTTTCGTTCAATATCGAAAATTTTGATCCGGTATGAGAACCCAGATGGCTACTTTCCGGATTGAGTCAATCCAGTACAAACTTCTTTGAGGTATCAGGTAAACAAATGCAGCGATTTGTAAAGAAACGGGATGAAGTTGTACCAGAATGAAACTCGAACAAGCATCATGTAAACACACCTGAGAGCAAAGTTCTATTTTCAACAAAGTACTTATTCCTCCGTTTCTGGTTTACACGGGTTTCACTTGTTCCCAGGCAGACCGCTGACCAACCTGTGCCGCAGCCTCTTTGGCCAACTGTTCATCTCTCTTCCTCTGGCGTTCCTCCTGTAAACATGACAACAATCAAAACTTTAGACGAGCAGATACAAAAGAACTTACTGACACGGTTAATCAAACAGCAAGAAAAACTCCAGCGAATACCAACCAACACGTTTCTGATGAAGTGCAAAATTTCACAAACAGAAAAGTGCACTTTTTGCAAGTTTGAAACAGAGACCACTATGCATCTATTTTTGCAGTGCTCACATGTAAACGTTTTATGGCAGACTTTAATTAGATGGATAAAATCCTTTTTAAATCAAGAAAGTGTCCTGAAGCTCAGCAAAGCATTGCAACTAGGACTACAGACGTGCGAAACTTCTGTTTTGAATCTGATAATGCTTACGGCAAAGCACTTCATATTCACATGCAAATTACGAAAACAAAACCCAACTTTGCTGATGTATAGACAAACATTAAAGTCAGTGTTTGTTTCTGAAAGAGAAATTGCATCAAAAACAGGAAAAGTTTTAGATCTTACAAGAAAATGGAACCTTTTTTCACGCCATGACCCAATAGCCTGACTCCATACTAAGTATCTCTGCTCATTCCCTTTTGGCATAAGTATTTTGTTATACTATCTACAATATTTAATAACGGGACTGATACAAATGTACATCCAAGTAATTTTTGTTACTCTTATATAACTTAGCTTAGTTTAGTCTGTTGTCTGTCATTTATTGTTGTACTACTTCGATATAAGCTTTTGCACCTCTGATATTACTTTCTTCTCTGTATTTTTTAACTTTTTTTTAAATATCAGTTATTAGCCACAGCACGGAAAATGTAAATCAACTGTAAAATGAAATAAATAAATAAATAAATAAAAAAACAAAAAACAAAAACAAAAAAAAGAAAAGAAAAACTGCAGCTTCTGACAGACTTAGTTTAGTGTAGCTAGTTTTCAGTTCAGTGCGATCTTGTAATGAGCGCATTCTTTATAAATTATTATTGAAACACTACAAGGGAATCCCAGTTACATAAACCTTAAATATCAGCCCCTGTCAGTTAGTAAAGAAGTAAAAAATCCAATCATTGGGAAAAGTTTTACCCGGCCTTGGTAAGCAGTAACCAACAACAACCGGGCCAGGATGCTGGTCTTTACAGCGATAGCCCGTGTTCATGTACTCAAAGTGATCTAGTTTACCTGCAGATCTTGAAGTCTGGCTTCATGTCCCTTTAACACAAAAAAGTTACGTGTTAGAAGAACATGACTGTCAAGTGATGACTCACTCAAACTATACTAAATCAATAACATAACAATAGCAAACAGTAGATATAAAAGTATGTTTTCTATGCGAAATATTCAGAGAAAAAGAAAGAATGATCTTCAAGACGAGAGGAACAAACTTGTGTATGACTGTGCAAGTGTAACAGATATAAAAGTGCATGTCGAATTCTTAGTCAAAATGAGACCAAATATCAAACTCTTTGCAATCAAGAAAACCCAATGCAGTAGGAGAAAATTGTTTGTCATTGACTTCACAGATACTTTAGTGATACCTGACTGCATGACATGTACAGGGTGAGGCAACTGATCATTTGACGTGAACCCAGAAAGGTACCAAAACATGCCCATGATGATATATCAAAATTGTACGTGCGAGGTCAGCGCAATTGATTAGATCTCTGACTGCTAACCGGAGGTTCCGCGTTCAATTCTCAGGTTGGTCGAGGTAAAACTTTGGGCCACACCATCCATGAACAGGAACAATAAAGTTGGTTTAGTATCTTGAAACGATATTCAGGGGACTTAAAAGAATCCAGATACTTGTCAAAAAGAGTAGAGTAGTGAGCTCAGCGTTTGGAGCTGGGACCCGAGGTCATACATGGACTGTACAGCGGCAGCCAGAGGCACTACCAGATGCTTTCAGTTGGGTCTGGTGACGTGTGCTGCTTCTGTTTTTGAAGCCTAAACTAACTAGACATAAATACTTTACTTTTCTTTTCTTTTACTTTACTTTTATTTATTTTACTTGACCACAGGATTAGCTGCATTTAACGAAAACACCACGCAGAGTAGCTACAAACCTGGTGTCTCGTTAAGACTTCAATCTTCTTGTTCTGAGCCTCAAGAGTATTGATGAACGCTATTTCATTCACCTGAAACATAACATCACTTTAGTCTAACCTACGGTATCTCCTAGTGCAAGGCATGCTACACGTCGTGATTATACCTATCACCAACTCCTTCCAATAATAATGCTACTGTATCTTTATTCGGAATAGTAAGAAGTTTGAACGTGCTTCCTAATAAGGTAGTAAAAGCTGCAACATTTGCAGAACTTCAAACAGGTCGCCATGTCTGCAATAACATCCTTGCAGACTCGCAGACTCCAGGCCATCTGCACAGTGTGATGGCAGCCAGCCCACCTGGCGTTACCTGAACAGCCAATTTATTTTTTATGTTTAAAATTAACGGCAAATGTAGATTTCACAGATTCAACAGCTCTGATATCTAGCTAATAACAGTACATGTACTATGAATCAAACGCATTTAAACGCAACTCTTGAGAAGGGCTGTGTGGGTACCTTTGCCTCCTCCTCTTGCGCTTTTCTGATCTTCTCTCTCAGCACCAGTTGTCGCTGTTCCTCCGCCCTTTTCAGTTTTTCTTCGAAGTATAAATGCTTTTGATGGATTAAGTCATCTTTCAATTCCTGAACTTTTCGAACCTAGTTTAAAAAAACCCATAAATATAATAATTACAATTGAATGATAAAATATAAGTACCAAAATAAATACAAAAAATAAAGAATAAGTAAGTAGTGACGGCATTGCTGTATTAGTACCTTTTCTGAAAGCATTTGAAGTTTTTGTAATCTTTCATCAATAAGTCTTTCCCTCTGCTGGTGGGCTTTCGCCTAAGGAACGGTAAACAGATTAAAAATTGGATGATTACAAGTGAAGCTTTGATCAAAAAAGGCAAAGAAGATGGTGACCATCTTGACTGCGACAGCAATATGAAAACAATAACTAGACTGGTAATTGTGCTGAAGGTTGTGGGAGTGTTAGCAGTTACTGTGGATGAAGATGACGACAAAAGAGATGGCGATGGTGATCAAAAAAGAAAATGATACTAGATAATGATGGTGATGATGATAGGCTAAAAAGTGATAACGACAAAAAATGTGAATGAATTTAGTAATTATGTTGACTGACAATAACACTGACGCCGGCAATTGTGATGAAGGTGGTGATGATAACAGTAGTGGCAGTGATTAAGATGACATTGGAGATAACGAAAATAAAGATGAAGACAACAAACACAGTAATGGCAATAGTGTTCATTGATGATAATAAGTTATGATGACAATAACGAGGATAAAGATGATGACAATCTTGAAGGTGATAAAGATGATAAAACACTGGGTGACAACGGTGATCATGTGTACTATGATGACAACGATGATGAAAACAACAAAGCTAGGAATTGTGATGAAGGTTGTGGTGATAGTGATGACAGTTATATAGATGTTGATGACAACGATGAAGATGATGACAATAGTGACAGATACACCGCTGTAGCAAAGGCGATTTGAGGCAATAAAGCGCATGACACGGTGATCGTTTGACTGTGACAATGACAATAACAATGAAGCTGGTAATTGTGTAGACGGTGGTGATAGTGATACTGATGGCTGCAATAAAAATGATGGTGATGAAGATAAAGGTGAAAATGATGATCTTAGTGACAATAAATGGTGTTCAATGAAGAAACTGATGCTGGATAACGATGATGAAGAAGATAATAATGATGGTAATATTAATCAATGAAGAAACTGATAGCAGACGAGAACCTAAACCCTACTTGTTTCTCTTCGTGTATCCTTATCTTTTCAGCCAATGTTCTGAAAATTGAAGTCGAACACAGGTCAAAATTATTGCTACAGTGGAACCCAGTTAATAGGGCCACCAATGGGCAAAAGAAATTTGATCTCGTTAACGGGGTGGCCGTATTAACGAGTAGGGTCAAATACTATGATTAATTAAAAGGAACGTCAAAACAAATGTAACATAATCGTAATTCCTAAATAATTGTTCACTTTCAGAATGTTTTTCAGGCAGACTGCGAGAAGTACTGTTTACTTTCTTAAGTTATCTATCAGGGCCCGGTTGCTCGAAGATGAGTTAGCGCTAACCCAGAGTTAAATATTTAACTCACGATTGATTTTATCTCCTTAAAGACTGATTTTGGTTGCCATTTTTAATTTACATAACTGGGTTTTTACTCATGTGTTCTTCAATACTTTTTGGAAAGACCAGATGCATTTCTTAATGGAGTTATGTTCAAAGTTTCGCCTAACCCAGGGTTAATTTTAACTCACCTTCAAACAACCGGCCCTGTTTGATAACCAAATGATACTGGTAAATGAAACTGACTTACACAGCCATTTTTACTTTTCTAATTTTAACACGTTGGCTGTATAAACGGGGCTAAGTTTTAAAGGACTACACAGGTTGGATCCTGGTAAAACTCACTTGTGATGTATGTCAACAGCAAAATTTCTCCCTACATGTATTTGTAGCAGGTATTATTTGAGAAATGCCCTTCCCATCAAAAGCGTCGCTTTTGTGAGTTTATGACCCTTGTATTCCACATCTATTAACTTCTAGTGCAGTGTTTTCCCATTCCCAAAATCTACATAAGAAAATAAATCGGATCAAGTCTACATGCATGTAAACTTCTACAAAATAATTTCACCAGAAAGTCGAAGATATCCCGATGTTACGTCTGAAGGAAGAAGGTGGTAGAATCGAGGAGTTCAGAGGAAAGATTGCAGGAGGGGAACAAGGAGAGCTGAAGAGGAGGAGCGGCAGGGCTGGAAGAGGCTTGTTGAAGTCAACCCATATTTGGTGCCTACTTACTTCTTCCTGGAGGGCGAGGAGAGTTTCTGGTGCAGCTGCACAGCCCTTCCAGGCTGTCTACTCTCAGCCTGATCCACAATGTCTCCCCAGCTTGCATCTTCATTGTTAGCCTTCTCTCCTATTTTATACAAATCATCTTTAATGTATTATTTCAGTTCCGTAAAGAAGTTAGATGCAGTAGCTCAAAAAGGGACTTCTGAAATTCGCTCTATATTCTATCCTCCCTCAGTAATATCCACTGGTTTTAACTTCTCATAACGTTAACGTTTATCGTTTTTGAACAAAGGCGTGACCTCAGAGTAAACGTGACATGTAAACATTGTCGTGCAGAGAAATGGGTTTACGTACAGAAACCAACCCACGATCTCATAGTTTGTTTAAGTAGAATCCTTGAACAACTAGTTCCATTCATTCAGTGGAAATATTGTAAATACCAGAATC
>JAOBRG010395756.1:0-10325 GCA_027574985.1 Umimayanthus nakama | reverse complement strand
ACTCGGTGCTTCGCACCTCGTCCGCTATCTAAAAGCTCATATCCAACGCGCGTTCGTGGAATAATTGTTAATTATATGTAAAGAATGAGCATGTCAACCAGAACGTAATTCAGTCATGTTTTCTCCCCCCTGTCACATCTAATCAACTATTTTCTTCTTTTGTTTGTCCTGTGTATTTGGAATTATTTTTGTGATAAATAGAGGAAATTAAATAAAGCTCCATTCAAGAAAACAAACTTAGTGTTGGTGTTAGTTTGTACTAGTTAACCAATAGACGACTTGCACACTGATCACTTACCTTGAGGCTTCTTTGCAATGCATTTTCCATACTTCCCTCCCTAAAGCGGTCAAATCAAAATTTCTTGTAAGTGGGACTTTAAGAAACACATGTATGCTACTGTTACTAATTGAATAGTGCCAAACGCTTGAGCCACCTCTATTGTCCAAGTATAAACTGTTTTTAATTTCCTCTTCATTAGTGATTGTATCGGTGGTGGTATGTGACAAATGTATACCGTAGCTCACGAAGTTAAATCAAAAGCACATAGAAACACGTCTGGTAGCTGCCATGCGGCTCATGTTTGATCTTGAAGCACATCAAATGGTTTACCGTACTACTTTCCAGAAATGTTTGGTTGGTTTTAAGCCCTTGGGCAGTGACTAGCTAGACAAACAGTTCAACGTCTCCGGGACAACGAAAATACACTTAAACTGGTATTTCGCAGAGTTAAAGTATTGCCGTTTTGCCTTAAACAAACATTACTTGCCACACATAAAATTTGTTTGTCCTAACACAGACGTTCAATTTGAACAATATAAAATGAAAGTGGAAAAAAAATCTGTCATACTTGAAAAGACTGGGACCAAGCAAAGCCAGAGACGTCAGATCTTTCCATGCGCATCTTGGTGAAAAATAAGCATTTAAGCGAATTTAATAGTTTTTCTTTAAAAAATCAAAGCAGAAATTTGAACATGAATCATTTTTTCATTCTCTCATACATGTAATGTTATGTAACTGGAAATTGACACCTCGTCAAGCTCAGAGTAATGATAATATGATAATGCGTTTACTATAGATTCGGCGGATTAGTCTAACAGCCGGCACCGATCTCTAAGTTTGTTGTTGGTTTCAGTCATAGTTTAGCTCTTATAAGAGTCAGAGTCAGAGAACGAAGTGATAATAAATAGCTGATTAACATTGCAACAAAACTACCTTAAAGTTTAGGCAAAGCTCAATACACAAAAATGAAATTACAAACAGTTTGAGACTAACTAATTGTAAACTGACATGTAACTACCACTCGATGAATTAAAAATAACGGAATGTTAAACCAAAGCATCTCCGAAACACAGGGTTAGGTATTGTTGTAACGAAAATACATATTCTGCTGTTCAAAAACCAAGCTGAAAATTTTTGTTGTAGGTTTCGCTGAAAATTATCGAAGATACTTTGCACAAAACGATTATGGCTATAACAATCGGTGTTTAACCGATGATCATAACAGGAAAAAAACCCAGTTTGAAAATTTCCTCTTGCTTGTATGTAAATCATGCTTTGATTCTATGTTTTCTAAGACTTGGAACTGACACTCAGTCTTTTGCTCTTCTAGTCTTTCACCTTTTTTTCTTTTGAAGCAGAGATTTTGAAATGGGAACGATTGTACGGTATATAAATCGGTAAAAAGCATGTGCTCCGTTTTCCACATACAAATTACTTAAAAAAAGCTTGTTACTCAAAAATTTAAGACCTACGATATGTTCTAAGAGTGGTTTTCTCCATTTTTCATTTTATTTTTCCAGTGTGATTTTATCTAGTTTGGTTTAGAACTGGGCGACAAAATTTTCCTGCTCGTTTTTGAAGATGATATGCCACGTTAGACTTAACAGCAATTTCCTGCCAGAAAGTTTATTGCAGTTCATAAATTGGCGGATATGATTTAGCAATCACAATTGAAAACCCCTTGTTTTGAAATATATAGTACTGTACAAACACGAAACCGATGAAGAGACGTTTTCTTAATTTAAATGAAGTTTTTAAGCTATACGATTTTCCGATATGTTTACTACGGGGCCGTAGAAAGTAGTTTTATGTTACTGAGATCCTATGGTTTGAAAATTTAGAAAACTTACAAACTGTAAATCTGTATGTATTTATAGATGCTTTCTTTTTTAAAATGAATAGTGTAACCTTTACAACTAATGATGCTTCTTTATAGAATTGCAAAGAGAACATGCAAGGAAATGAAAAGGAGCTATAAGGTAGTTTAATAGTACCATGTATACCTTCTAGATTGAACTGTATCTTAATTTAAAAAGAAAATGTGCAGTAAAACTAGAACTTATAACTAAGTTTAAGCAATTCCAATTCTAGCGCTTTCAAACTGAAGTAATTTTACTTTTTTATTTATTTTTATGTGGCTGTAGCTTATGAAGTTTGTTTGGTGATTCGACCTGATGAAAACTTAACCAGTTACTGCAAACAAGCATTTCCTTACGAGAGCATGACAAAAGTGTAACGTTTAAAAAGATTAAGGTAACAAATTAAAAGAAAAAGTTGACCTTCCTACAGCTTTGCTTTTGCAGATCGGTTATTACTCAAAACTACATAATTTGAAAATAGGGAAAAACAAACAAAGGATACTTAAACATTAGGTTTTCGTGTTTGTATTCTGAAGATTGGATTTAACCCTTCTCGAACTGTACTCCCTTTTCTAAAACGTGTATAAATGTATATCTCTATTCCGTAACGATACGTTAGAAACTTTCTGAGGACATTATTTTTTTTGAAAAGCACTTAAAAGTTTTAGTTTGAGTTCAGTATTAGTTCATTGTAACTATTATATTATATATTTCTTTTAGTTTTTATATAGAAAAACAATGAGGTATACTTTTCAGATGTTCTGTAACCTTTTGTTGTATTCAGCTACTGCGTTCTACATTGCAGAAATGTTTCTAATATATATTCGTAGTGCATAAATGGCTAAGGCATTAAAATTATATTAAATTAGAAAACAGAGTTGATACTCTTGCAGACCGATGAGTGCATTTTCGCACAATGAACTGATATTCGTAAAACTGTCTTGGCCTTTTTCAGCTTCATATTTGTTCTAGGTTTAACATCCTTACGTTTTAAACAAATTAGTTAAGAGACTCAACTTGTTCAGATGCGTTAGTATGGCTGCTCACGATTGTATGACTTTGGACGTCGATTTAGAATAATCTTGTTTTATCATGTAATTCTCAGTCGGTTGTCGTAACTAACAAACTGTCACCAAATGGGGCGACTATAAACAAGCCTTATGGTTTCTTTGGAGCTGCCTAGACACTACTTATACCCTACGGGATTTGCAAACGTCATACATGTAATGTAAATGCTTTTTGAGAGCTTTCAACATAACAGTTGCTAAGAAAAACACGTCAAGAAACTGAGTTTTTGAAAAATCGGGAAGGCTTGTTCAACTGATTTGCAAGCCATATATGTTCCCTTACCTTAGCTAACGCAGCCTTGGTTGGCCTCAGCTGGTGGTACAAACAGCCCGGTGTGAAGACCAGAGACTTTCCCTTGTTTTCCTCGTCCTTCAAACCACAGTCGTTCAGGGCGCAGCAACCGATTCCTTTCCCAGATGAATCATCAAAATTCACGGCAATACAGATACGCTCGCTTTTACAGGCCTGCGCGCATTTTTGAAATGAAGTCTTTATAATTGTTTTGTACTGCCAACCAACGAAAGCAAAATCGTGTGCTGTAAATGGCTTGTATTCTTCGGAGAAACTCAAAGTTCCAAGAGAAACAAAATACAAAGAAGCTAGAGTCGGAGAAAAAATGAAAAAAAGATTTACCAACCTCATTTCGTTTCACGAATTTGATGTCAGTGACACTTTTATGTAAGCTTGGTGCTTTTTTATACAAGGCAGCTGAATTCTTGTTTTTCCAGTCGTTATTAAGAAACTTTGCAAAATCAAACAAGTAGTGTCAATAAATGCAACAACATGACGTGATTATCTTCATCTGTTAATTATCTAATCTCCAAAGCAGCCCCTTGGAAATCGAATACGTGCAGTAATGGGTTAATGCTAAGATGTTGTCCCGCCTCCAACTTAAGCCTCTACTGTAAATAACAAAAAAACATTCATTAAAAGTCAAGAACCAATCAAAACACAGGTAAGAAGGAAAGTCACTGATCTCCGGAAGGATAATAGTAGTCTCATATCCCATTCACACCGACGCTTAAACATGTTTAAATGTTGTTTAACTAAACAGGCTTAAAAACTATTTTCCAGCCCAGCAAGATTTTTGGCTAAATATTTAGTGCAAACAATTTTTCAAGATAGCTCTCCAAGTTAGATTAAGTCCCGCAGATGTTTAATCTTGCTAGTGTGATGACGGAAAAATTAGAAGTTTCCAGACAAAGTATTTTAAATGAGACCAGTGTTGAAATAATATTTAAACCTGTTGTATTTTGGACACACGAACGAAGTTCATTGAAGTGTTTTTGCCTAAACTAATACCCCTTTTGTTATCCAATCACAGGATAATACTAGTACTAATACCTCTCCCGAGAGAAAGACTCTGGTTGGGTCTGGTTACGTGCCACCCAGATTACTTCTAAACTCAATCACGTTCCCCTATAAGCTGTTCAACAAGTTACTTTGGAGCTCTCTCGCAAACAAAATTAGCCGGACAATAATAACAATTGCAATTAAAATAACCCCAATAACCCCTGAAGAACATCAGGCCACAAGGGGCGTCCTTGCCATTTTTGGGTTCCCCTTTCTTCCAACGGGTAAAATTTGCAACGGTTCCATCTGCCCTTTTATAATAATTTTGAAATCCCTGAATAAGAGAATCGTATGCCAATCCAAGCTGGTGTGTGAGGGGCGGCACTTGAATTCACCAATTGCTCGATAAAATTGTTCTCATCAAGAGAGCTAATCTTTACTAGATGGCTGTCGTTACTCCGGCAGGCATTTAGTGCGTTTTCCCAATTGACGATACGGTTGAAAACATTATAACAGTAACCTCCATGCAACGTCCATCCACTCAAGCTGATTAAATAAGGTAGAAGCATAAACTTCATTGCCTGAATTATACCTACAACTCTTTTTTAGTGTGTCTTACCTCTCCTGGGAGGGGCGAGGAGATTTGAGGTGCATAATACGGTTAATGTAGAGAATTGAGTAAACCCAAACAACCAAATTTTAAAGATGACCTGTACAGGGATACTATTTAAAGTTAGTCTTTGTGTAAAAGAGGTATTTACTAACACGGAAAAATAACTGAACACTGAAAGTAATTTTTTTCAAGCGATTTTCCTTACGAGGTTTAGAAACTTAAGAGCTTGCATTTCGGTTACTTTTTGGCCTATTTTTTTTAAAGTAACATTTCAATACAGACAAAACTTTACTCGTGGTTCACCAATCCCAACTCTCGACCGAGGCCCCTGCTGCCGTTGATCACCGTTGAAGTTGATGCTATCACACCTAGTGATATAGCGCGGGATATTCCCGTAACTTTCGACACTCATTTAACCTTGTCATGCCATGTAAATAATGTAGTTAAGCAACCCTTTTACCACCTTAGAAGCATTGCCAAGTTTAGGAAGTATATCAGTACTGAGACCAAGGAAATCTGCATTCACTGTTTTGTTACATCAAAGTTAGACTTCTGCAACGCTCTCTTGTACGGCCTTCCGAAATATCAGATTAACAAGCTCCAGAATGAACAAAATGCAACAGCACGCATTACCGCCCGGTTATGCAAGTATTAGCACGTCAGCCAGACCCTTAAAAAACTGTACTAGTTGCCAGTTTGCCACATTCATCAATTTAGCATGCTTAATTCTGTATTGAATTTTAAAAAGAACATACACAAAAGAGACTACTTTAGTTAGTGTCATACCTTGTAGGTCGTACTGTTTATTAATTCAAAAAATAATATATGAGATTAGTTTGGCAGTTCAATTTTCAGTGCTTTCAAAATAATGTTTTCTTCGAACAAAGGAAAACTGTTTCCAGCTTGCCTTATATTATCTCATCGTTGCAGGCTTAATTAGCAGTTAAAATCCGGATGACAACTTTACCATGAACTACCAACAATCATTTTCTTACGCAAACAAGACAAAAGTGTAGCATCTCAAACGATTAAGGTTACAAATTAAAGGAAAAAGTTGACTCCCTTGCAGGCTGACATGTAAAATTGTTAATTGTTCCACAAACGCAATTGAAAATACGGAAAATCAAAAATGCCCAAAACAAAAAGGGCACTTGAAAACTTTTACACTTTGGTTTAACATCTCAAGGTTCTAAGAATATCTAGTGAAACTACACCCCTTCTTAAAAAATCGAAAGTGTTTTTCTTTTTTGCTGAAATACACGTTTAGAAAAAAATTTGAGGACCTTTACGAAGTGCATTTAAACGTTTTAGCATTCAGATCAGTTTGAGTTATAATAGAAATCATATGCTCTACAACTTTAAATGTTTTCAGCTTCAGTGTTCTACATTTTATAAATTTTTCTTATAGTTAGAAAATATAATTAAAAAATCGCTTGTTCAGTCTGACTGATATTGTGAATCAACTTTGCATGTCTCTTGCCCAATTATTACTAACTGCAAACAATGATTTTCTTGCGCATACATGGTGCAAATTTTAAAATTAAAGTAAATTAACTGTTGAGTACATTTCCACATAGCAAACCAGCATTCGTGCAGCTTTCTTTTAAGAAAAGTATTTTTTTTTTCAAAATAAATTAAGTAAGATTCTCCACTTGCATGGTTGTATTCCCAAGTGTACTCAACATAATTTAACCTTAGACATCTGTTTGGAATATTCTTGTATTATCATGTAATTCTAAGTTGGTTGTTCGTCAGGAAAATCTCTATTCAGTCTTAATTATTTTTCATCTTGATAATGTAAGGCAATTATAGTGTTTTTTAACAACTTTACATTCATAACTGTCCTATATTCATTTGGTCTACTTGATGAGAGCGAGTAGTTGTTAATTTGACAAAACTCAACGACAATCATTTTGCGGATCCCGTAAACGTTTTCACCTTCAAAGTTAACTTTTTTTAGCAGCTTAACGGGATTTGCAGACGTCTAAATGTAAGTGCTTTTTGAGCGCTTTCATCGTTATAGTTACTGAGACAACACATCAAGAGAGAGTCGGAGAAAAAAAGAGGCAAAGATTAACCAACTTCATTTTGCCTTACGATTAACTAGTCACTGACGCCTTTATTGCAAACCTGGAGTCTCTTTTATACACAGCAGCTGAACTCTAGCTTTTCCCTTCAATATCAAGAAACTTCGCCAAATTCAAACAAGCAAAGTCAATAGGTGAAATTACACATCATAACTAACTTCATCTATTAGTTAACCATGCATGTATAATCTCTAAAGCTACCGCCTAATTTTCTGCTTTGTACGCCCCACCCTGGAAATCGGATATCTGCAGACTTTAGATTAATATAGCGATGATGGCACCACTCTTCCCTCTAAAAATCCCCTATAGAAAACAACAAATACAACATTCAATTAAAAAACACAAACCATTCAAAACACAGAAAAGAAGTAAAGTCCTAGCTTAGAGTTGCTGTGCTGAAGAGATCACTCTATTGGTCACTGAATTCCAGGAGGATGTTGTAGGAGAATAATATATTCACAAGTTATTCAAGCGCCGAAATAATATAGCCTTGTGACCAAAACTCACCTTATAGAACGATAACAGTACACTGTTGAGATTCTCTTTGAACAATTCGCTTATTGTAGGTAAATTAAGTGCCATGAGACCCCTGTTATAGGACCTGTGTTGGTGCAAAACACGAACAGAAAAAGACTGACTCTAGGTGTCAAATACAGCTCTTGATTGGGTGTGAGAAAGTTTAATGTCACCTACATGTAACATATACTCTACGAGACCGCACTGAATATTAGCTGATAAATAACAGATGAGCGCGTGTTTTATTAAATACAACAACAAATTATTTTTCACAATCAAATGTTTATTCAAAAATAAAATATGTCTGAAGAAGCCGTCGACTTAAAAATAACTGTCGTTTCCGTTGAATCAAATATCACATGACAGTCTCACAACCATGCGTTTTCCATATATAGTCAATCACTAGAATATGAGCTGATAACAAGTGACCACCGAACCAATCAAATTGAAAGCGTCTTTAATTTTTTGCAGGCATTTGAAGAAAATTCCCCATTTGCAGCATACAAAACTGCCATATTTTAGTCATAAAAATTATTGTAGAATATTTTCAATATTCGCCAGGACGGTTTTCATCTTTGGCTATTATTTTATCAAAGGGAGCATTGATCATTTACATTTTCGTAGTTTTAGCCAAAACATATCTCGAGAAATTCACTCCTAAAATACACCGCGCTTCATACAATTTTACTTCGGAATCCAGTAAAAACTTTCGTTCGTCATATCTTGCACACTGTTAGATGTACTGAAAAGCAATTTTTTTACTAGAAGCTCATTTCATGTGTGTTTATATTCTGCGAAAATCTCAATTTCAAAGTTTTAATCCGTTCCAACGCGAACGGTAGCCTTAAGTGAAGAACTGAAGCCATATGCATACACTCAGGGAAAACCTCCTCGGACGAGTACTCAAGTTAGTTCTTGAAGAAAGTGGCAACGACCCTCCTACTACCTCAGTCACGATTTCGAAGGACGCTAAAGCAAAACTGCGTTGCGTTTAAACAAATCCAGCAAATGGTCTCAAACATTGTAAGAGGGCATTAAAGCTAATACGGACGAAAATATTTAAAGCTTCCCACAACTAACGGTGAGGTGAAAAGCACGGTTACGCGTTGACATCCATATTGACATTCGGCAACCATCATCCAATCCCTCATTTTATTCTGCCGAAGACCCGACCGAGTAAAACAAAAAGCAGAAAACTGATCAAGAATACTAATCCCTCTCTTTAGGGAGCGCAACAGGGTAGATTTTGGTGATTATTATAGTAGTTTGAGAGGATGTTTAAAAGGGGAAAAAGGTTAACAGGACGCAACAAACACTTCCCCCTAAGCGAGCAAGTGCAACTTCTCGGATAGCATGCGAGTTGGCGTTCGTCCATTAAAATATTAACGCCAAAAATTAATATTAAACTTACATAAAAACTATAAAAACTCAAAACCCCTTCAAAACTCCCCCATCACTTTTTTTCACAAATTCTCTTCATAAATTTTAAAAATATTTGCAAGCCTATATAAACTATATTACTGTGTCCCTATGATTTAAATTTGTGATATTCCTAATTTGATCGGATATACTAGCTTTTTTGACGTTATTAAGCCTGAAAACTCAACCCTACCCTGTTGCTCCCCCTTAATATGCTCATGATACTGTTTTCATAAAGTGCAAACTTAAGGCTTCCTTCAAACAACAGAAACTCCGCCGTGTTTGATTTTCACTTGATGAAAACAACTAAAAAGAGAGTTGTATTTTTTTTTCTAATCTTATTGCAAACATAGCTCAATACAGCTCAATTACAGCTTTTCGAAAACACGAACAACAAATTTTTAAAAACATATTTTCACAGTCTTGTTGTGTACACAACGCTATTAATAGGCAAAAGATTCTCAGCCGGTTTGAATATAAATACGATTATTACTTCTAAACTCAATCACGTTCCCTTATAAGCTGTTCGACAAGTTATTTTTGGACTCTCTCGCAAACAAAGGTAGCCGGACATTTAGAGCAAGAGCAAATATCCCAATAACTACCAGTGAAATTTCCTTGGAAGAACATCAGGCCACAAGAACCGTCCTTGTCATCTTTGGGTTCCGACTTCTTCCAACGAGTAAAATTTGCGACGGTTCCATCTGTCCATTTGGAAATCCCTGAAGAAGATAATCGTATGCCGATCCAAATAGGAATTGGTGTGTAAGGGGCGGCACTTGATCTTACCAATTGCTCGATAAAATTGCTCTCATCAAGAGAGCTAATCTTTACTAGATGGCTGTCGTAACTCCGGCAGGCATTTAGTGCGTTTTCCCAATTGACAATACGGTTGAAAACATTATAACAGAAACCTCCATATAACGTCCATCCACTCGGGCAAGCTGATTAAATAAAGTAGAAGCATAAAGTTCAATGCCTGAATTGTACCTACTACTCCTTTTTAAGCCTGAACCACACTAATGCGTTTTTAAAAACGCATCGTTTTCACCTTGTAAAAACGGGGGGGGGGAAAGATTTGCATCATTACTAGTGTTTTTGTATCGTTTTCGTCCATCCACACTAATGCGTTTTGGGAAACGGCCAAGCAAGCGCGAGCAAGACATTTTCGTTACCAGTGTTCAAAAGAG
>JAOBRG010395734.1:0-10325 GCA_027574985.1 Umimayanthus nakama | reverse complement strand
AAACTCGCTTGGTCGCACGATCTGCTAGTTGGTTTGTTTTACATCGGGTTTTACATGCTTTTATGTCATAGAAATTTTTTATACAGTACTGTAGGCTACTCCAATCTAGCCAGTATTTATCGTAGAAATCAGGCTGCCAATGTTAAGGCTATTGTGGAGCGAAAGATGGGCGCGTGTGACGGCAAGATTTGAGTATAATTTTCTTTTGTTTCGATCCGTCTGAGATTAAAAAAATTTTGTTTGTGGTTGTATATTAAAGAATACCCTGGGTACCATATCCCTTTTTTCTCTAACCTACAGCGTTTGCTGTTGTCTGCAGTTTGGTTTGAGAGCGGTCTACCGATAGAACCTTACCGGGCTCAGCCATGGCATTCGCCAAGTGATTACCTCCGTAAAATATTCCAAAGAAAAGGAAGAATATATAACACTTTCAACTTCAATTTGGTTACTTACAAAACTGTGGATGGAGCTCAACTATCCAAGATCGCAAGCGATTCTTCGGCAGTGCACTCAAAATCTCAAAACATAATTTCGTTCCGGGCCGGAACAAAATTCTTAAGGTGAAAATTGACGCGCATGCTCACAGTGCGCATGCGCTGTCTTGTAGGTAAGAGATTAAAGTCCAGCGAAAAAAACCCATCTTTCCCACCCAAAATTTTTCCAAGCTTCACGATATAAACGTGCACCGGAAACGTGCCCAGACCCCTTCGGGCATTCAAGACACAGGAGGCCCACCGAGATTAGTTTTGCTGCTCAATTCGTTCGCCGTTCGCAGCAATTACTAACTTACCCTCCAATATTTTTAGCATCTTTTGTCTTTTAAGGCACAGGCATTTCTTTAAATTGCTCAATTTGTGACTCCGAAACATCAACACATCCGGCCGCCATTCGATCGAAAAAAATGAGGCGATTCTTAGTGTCTGTTAAAGCTGACCAGACAAAATTGCTGTTCAAGTTATAAATACATTGAAGCAGTTCCGCGAAGGCAGTCGCAGTTTGCATCAAATAGAAATTTGAAAGAACAGTTTGTGAAGTTCCCTCCGGAAATCATGCCATGTGCTTGCTGTTGGAGTATATGATACCACAATCATTTTCAAGAGAGATACAGCAATTAATTGAAGTTGAGTTGAATTGGGTGGGACTTTGAAAAGGAGCCGTGGAAGGACAGTTGTTGCTCAAGAGGCATCAGCGGAACTTTGCGATCAGGACAGAAGACACTTTGCATGCGAGCAAATTGTGTGTTAAAAACATTGTTTATCTCTGAAAACTTTCGTTCATAATTTCATAGCTTTCTTTGTATCGTTAGAAATTGTTATGCCTTGCATTCGCAGGATGTCGTTCTCAGTTACATCGGCAAAATGGAGTTACTAGTACACAGTGCAAAGATTCTTACATATAGACGGATTGTTCCGTTTTAACTGTCATCCTTGTTGGACGTCTTGTTCCTGTTTAATCAACAAGTCGATTTCACAATTATGCGCAGGACCCCAGTTGGCGTTCCTAAACGATTTGTCAATTTGCATTGACGACTTGTGTACAACTCAGGCTTTATTTGTTGACCTGAGCCTGGTTGCTCAAAGCGCTAATCCTGGGCCTCTGTTCGAAGATTAGGATTCTTACTAATCGGACTTTGAACAACTGGGCCCTGAGAGATAACAGAAAACTTGATTTCTTGCCAAACATGAATGACTGAGATGAGAGGCGGTTATTTTGTTCCCCTTATTGATTTTGCAGGCCCTGGAACTCTCTTTTGCAATTAGCAGGACTTTCAAGGATTTCCAAGGAACGTGCATGGCAGCCCTGAACAACAGATGTTAAACACCTGGACTAGAGAGAGAAGCGTGCGGTTCGGCCTACCTGGGTAAATACAAACGACCTTATGAAATCTTTCTAGTTCTTATGGTAACATTTTATTTAATGCAACTAGCCACAACTAGAAGAAAAATATGCAAGCTGATAATTAAATTCTAGATTATCATACACCTTTATCCACTTTAGGACAAATCAAAACAAACTCTAGACAAGCATGCAGTATGTGTATAATACAATGTAACTAGTGCTTTTGTCAAAACTTGACAGCTACGTTGATGTTTCTGACCAACTGTACTTGTGCAGGGCGTCTGTGCAAACCAGTAGCTTTTATGACTCATACTGAACAAAGCAAGCGAGCCATATTATGACTAAAGTACCGGGCAGTGAACAAAACCAATACTTTGCATAAATGAAATGTTTCTAACAGCAATTTTCAATCTACAACTGACAAAGTAGGTCTCTTCTTTGAGGACAGCAAAACGTATGCTCAGCATGATTTATCAGTTATTATAACTCGATTTATAGACTAGAAAATACATCAGAAGTCGGCAAAAAGGACATGCAATTGGAGGACAAAAGCAAGTGATTCCATAGTATGTTAAAGAGGTTTATGCAACCTTTTTACCTCGGAAACCGTCACGGTTTAGCCCTTTCGGCTTTTTGAGGTATCCAAAGAAATAACCCGAGAAAAATGTCACCTCGGTTAGTATGGTCTGTGACGGTTACACTCAAAATCGTCATAACCGAGGATAAAAGCTCTAGTTTAACCACAACTATTAAACTGGTAACAATGCAAATTCAACATTTTCATAGACCAATTTACACCTAAAATGCTTTGCGAGGCGATACTGAATTTCTTGGAACTAGCAAGTTTGAGTATAATTAGCCGAATGCTCTCGGAAAGGAAAAACAACAGCTTACATCAAATACAATTCAACCATTTCTAAGCAACAATTATTTGCTAGCGATCACGATACAAATTCGGCCTGTTGTATTGTTCTCCAAACTTTATTCTCAATAATGAACAATGTTCCCTAAGTATTAACAATGATACCTAGTAAAAAAGTAGTAAATTTTTCACTTCAATAAATCCATTAGGGTGTAACCTCAAGTGGAATCAGTTACCTAAAAAGGCGCACTGAATTCTAAAATGGTCAAAAGCTCGAAAAGCACCTTGGTTCAAACTGGAAATTTTTAAATTCCGATCTCAATGAAGAAAGATTGCGAGTCAAATGGTCAGTTGTCAGTTGAATCAGGTTCCGAGTCTGAATCGTCGCTTATTAACCCACGAAGCATTTCTTTACCAAATTCTCGCTCCAACAGATTTCTCATAGTAGCATCTTTGTCTTTCTTTGTCTGTGTGAACACACTTGCTCTGATCTTTGGGCAAAGACACTTAAATATCTCGTTGAACCAGCGCTTCCTATAAGCAGTAGCTCTACTCAACCATTCTTTGTAGTCTTGAAAGCAGTTTTTCACCAGCTCAGGTGTCGACTCTGCTGGGGTAAGCTCCTCCACTGGAAGGCAAAGACAACAGTCTGCCTGGTCAGCGGGTATTGCCGAGCACCTGATCATCACGTGCAGACCAATGTTTTGGCTGGTACCATTAGCTGGCGCCACACCAGTTACCTTGACCTCCACTTTGTCACATGTAGCCGCCTAGAAAGTGATAGTGAGCTGGGTAAGCAAAACTGTCATGAGTAAAGATTTGCATACTTTCTCCTTGAAACTGGGTGCATATAAAACTCCCGTTGCAATACATTCTATTTGTATTATGCTGAAACGTCGTGTGCGTTTTATTTATTGAATTTTGTGGGTTGAGAGGCATCATTTGGTAAATTTGTGAATGAGTTATTCTTAACTAACGTTTCCTATTAGAGAGTAGCAAAGAATCAAAAAATTGCATTCATCAGAGAGGGGTGTTTTCCCTTTTTTTAGGAATTCTTATCATGAACGCGTACGGCTTTAAAACACCATATTTTTTTATAGGTGATTGGGTGCTTATTTGAACGACTAAAAGAATCCTTTTACCTCAAAATAATAATAGTAATAATAATAATAATAATAATATAAATAATAATAATTATGATACTACTACTACTACTACTAATAATAATATTAATAATAATAATAACTTTAATCACATTTCGTTATGATAGCAGTTTCCCACTAAGTAGGGAAACAAAAGTAACTTACAAAATTAATTTATACACAAAAGGCTCTGTAATATGGGTTATATTTAACATAATATATGTTAAATATAAAAAATGTATGTTTTAGTATAACTACGATATATTAACACTTAAGAACTATACAACTAAAATTAACATGTTGATATAACTTCTATATAGAAACACTTAAGAATAATACAACTTAAGAAACTAAAATAAAAACTTCTAGAAACTACCAATTACAGAGATAGCATTTACATTCCTCGATGAACTCTGAAAGTTTGAGATTTCTGATGGCTTTTTTGAGTGCCAGAACAGATGGTGGAGCCCTGATTTCAACCGAACGTTTAGCCAACAACACGGGTCCCATATAACGTAGTGAATGTTTTCCATGATGAACAGTGTTGACCCGTGGAATTACGATAACCAAACTCTAATTGAAGCAGGCTTGTTCAGTTTCTAGATGCAAGGTTTGTTATCCCGCTGTAGGATTTTTTTTAACACTTCCTATCTACTGAATTTAATCTCAGTTGCTGTACCGATCGAAATGTCTAGTGTTCGGAGCATATCTTGTTTCAGCGTTGATTCAGGTGTGTATGCGTGTGTGCTTGTCACTCCATAATAATCCTAATCATAATCATAATCCTAATCATAATCGTAATCGTAGTCATAATCATTATCATTATCATAACAATCATAAATAACAATAATGATGATAATAGCGATAGTAATGGAAACATTAATGGTAACAGTTAGCTGTATTAATAAAAGAACAAATACAGATAAAACTGAAACTTTTTTCAACCTGGTCCTCTTTAAGCTATCTACAGTGTTTGCCCTCCATACCTTAAATGGGAAATCGGCAACTGCACTTAAGTAACTTGCAAAACCTTCCACCTCCTTTCCCATGGGGTACCCGCACGAGTAAAGCTTGTCCAATCTCAGCCATTCGGTCAATCCCTCCGTTCCCTTCATGTCCACCGCGGGCTTCCGACGTTTGCTTCGGTGCTGGTAGTACAGAGTCCAGGCTTTCCTCTGGTCGTCGTCAAAACAACTTCCTGCGTCGTAAAAGCATCCTCCCATCACACCTTCAGCAATGCGAGAGTGCGCCAACGTCGCAATAGAGAAGAAGTATTGCAGATCGTTCAGGATGTAACGAGCAACTGCGGGCTTGCCATCAACTTTACAGTAACTGGGGCGGGAGAAAAAAGAAAGGCATCCTTTCCTTTAAGGCATCTTTTCACAAAATAACAAAACTCGCTGTGCGTAATCTTATAACTTATATCTAACTGGAGACAACGTCAGATTGCAGAACATTGAGAGTTTAATTGCAGAACACAAGTTAGAACAAAGTTTGAATTAAAGACCTGCAGAAGAGAAAATGTAATAAAAAACTTCTGTTTTGAGCAACCTACAAATTTCAAATAAGAATTTATAGGAAAACAATCTTTTCTCCAAAGCAAAAAGGAGTAATGCCAACTCTGAATTACAGAACACAATAGGACCAAATGCAGACAAAACAAGATCAAATACAGAACACAAATAAGCACCCAAGAATGCGCCGAGTTGACTTTCCTTTTGAATGGTCGTCTTCAAAAACAGAATATAAAGGCTCAGCCGCTTTTTGGCTAATGTTTCTGATTTCTTCCTACAATCACACAAAATCATGAACAAACCAAATAAACGAAGCCAGAGGTGGACTTTCGGGTGGGAGAAAACTGTTCCCAACGGTGGCTGAATGCACTGCCGTAAAAGATTTGAAATAATTACACCTGACTGAATGAAATCGGTCAACGACTGCATATATACATATCAACTAAAATGTGAAATTACAGTTCTCTCACGACTTCCCTTTTTTATTTTTTAAACTTATAGAATTAAACGTTACTTTCTTAATAAGAGATTAAGGTGTGTTCTTTACAATTTAGTTGCTTTCGGCCTCAACGTTCTTACAGAAAGTGTGCTTCTAAAATCAAAGGCCGTGTTACACTGCGCAATTTTCACAGCAATTTGTCTCGCAATGCTCTTCAGAACAACAAACGAGAAATGTGCGACATGCGTCCTTGTTGAAACTGCCTTAAAACTGCGAGAAATGTTGTTAGAGGGGTATACACTGTGTAATGGTGTTGCCAGTTGCGGCATCCGTTGTGAAAAGTAGAGCTTAGTTCTAATTTATGCGACGCTTAGCGCAACAAAAATAATTGCGAGACAAGTTTTTGAGAAAATTATCCAGTGTAATACTAGTGGGGCCTTAGAGCATGTATCCACAACTTAGAAAAAACAATTCTAATAAACAAAAAGACCGAAAAGCTAGAACAAAAGTATGAAACAGAAACTAAGTTTTAGAAAATTAAACTTTTTGTTGCACAGCTTTCAAGTTTTGAGGATTTTCGCTCGATCGAAACAATTGTACAGATCTTGTCAAGGTAAGAAAATGAACACGTGTGAAAAATATGGTATCGCAAACTGACCTGAGCAAACCCGGTGGAACGCAGATCACGTGACCTTCCCCCTTTGTGTCCTGCACCCAGACGTCAAACCAGAAGTTAGCTCTCCGGCCAGGGACGGCAGATTGAGAGGAGAGTCCGCTGACCTTGCAGTCAGCCACCGCACCATCAGGAAGCTGCAGCTTTCCGTGAAAAGGAAACTTCAACGCGCCCTTCACGTAATAGTATAGATCACTATCTTCTTCTGAAGTAAGAAAGGATACAGAATAGCGTTGTTAAGCTGCAGCCACTGGTAGTGACATGAATCTATCTTCAAGCAACGTACGCACTTATTTATCAGAACAGCTCTACAATAACAAGAAAAGAAAAAAAAGCAACGATGTATAGGCTTCGTCGACACGTATCCAGACGTTTTCAAATACGCAAACTTTTCGCCTGCCGTCCGTCAGGGTCTCAGGTACTAAGGAATTGCTTCGTGCTTGAATAAATGTCCCCAAACAAGTTTTGAGGGGTTCCACCTATAATCAAAAGAAAACTTACAATTTGAGTACACTACGTGTGAACATGCAAGTTCTCACTCAACCCGCGAAAAAATCGTTAATATCCGGACACGAATGCACGAACTTCCGACCGCCCGAAACTTAAGAACGCTTTAAGACCAATCTGAAGAAGTAGAAAAGACCCAGAGCTATAAACAAAACTAGATGCTTCAACAATGATTCAAGACGAGGAAAGTTTACATTTTTTGCAATATTTCTTTTCCCTGTAGCAGAGGATTTTTCCCCTAACTACAGCAATTTTATTTCAATTGCAATTGAAGCCGAAGTCTTAAAGAAAATGAGCCCCAGCTAAAAAGTTCTAGCTTTTATCATAAGAAGCTGTACATGACACCACGTGGTTTTGAGCAAGAAATCCCAACAAAAAACAAAAGTAAGACATGATTTTGCGTAAAGTAAAAAACTGCGGACTCCCGTTGTTACATGGTTTTGCAAGCAACTGACAGAAAGGAAGTCACACATGATAAACTCATAATGAAAGAAAGGCTGATGTAGCTGTGGCACTTGGTTTATGCTTTTTGATCAAAATGTCAGAAGAGAAAGAGCGGGTGAAGGAGAGTTTCGCGGCACCAAGGATCCGTTCTCTGACTACCCCTCACAAGGGAGTGGCTTTGTGACATTAACAACTAAGCAAAACTCACCGCAAAGTCCCTGTCGGTTCATCACGCCACCACTGATTCGTCTCGCTGAGCTCATTTCCCAAGACACGCCAATCTCGTCTTCTGGATTGTACACGCTGCGAGAAAGAATTGGAAATAGATGTACGTTCGAATCACAAGGTTAAAAGGTTTTAACTTAATGTTTTTAAACATGATTTGCATCTCTTTTTCAAAAGCAAAGAGTTTCACCATATTAAACTTAAAGCGGTTGGGGAGTGGTGGAATTTTTTTTGGCCAGCCTTCGGCAAAATGCTCTTTCCCCACATTCTCTTTATAAGCTTTGGTTGCCCGTGCAAAACGTTTTTGTTTGCTTGGTTCGATCGTGCAAATATGTACAAGGTCTTCCACTCTCCACACGTGTGACATGGGCGGCCCTTTATATTGTGATCATGAACTAAATTTGATTCATAATCAGTGTCTGTGTCAGTGTGACTTTTCAGTGGTAATAGGGAAAAAGCTTTTTGGAAAGCTAGAGACTGATTAATTTTTTTAGAAAAAGAATTAAGAGTGATTCAAAAATTATTCAGCTGAAATTAGTATGTAACGGACGCCATGCAGTTCTTCGTCTATCAAGGGAATGCGGCACAGATTGGAGCATGCCAGTAAGGGTTTTGGTTGGCTTTGGGTACCGTGAACACATCGATTTCTGCCTACGAGAAACATCATGCAAACTTTTTAATTTGCGGTACCACTGGCTGTCTGGTACTGTTTCCCTTTGTTAGCTTAGACGGTCAGTTCCTCTATATCTTTACTTTTCTTCATTGTTAGTTGCACGTTTTTAAAATTCAAATCAATGGGGGAAAAATAATTTGTTATTCTTGTTGCTTTGTTGTGTACAGTGGAGAGATTGGGTGGGGGTGGGGTGGGGGGTTGAGGTTGGTATTTGTGATACGTAGGAATGTCTAGATTGCGTTTGGCAACTTTTGGCGTTTCGGGCAACTGTACCAGCAACTTCGAACAACTTTTGCTTTTCTGGGCATCTTTTGAGCAGCTTTTGACCGAATAAAAAGTTTTCAGCACTGTAGAGTAAACAATTTGACAAAAAAAAAATCAATTTATATGGGCATCCCGCACTGGTCAGGCTTCGCTCTTTAAAGCACTGTTGGTGATTGAACCAAACTCAATTTTTGAAGAACTTTTTTGTGCTCCTGACCAATGCATTTGACTCGCAACTGACAAGACAAGGCCCTTAAAGCTTCTGTTATGCTTCCATGTAACAGTTTGATTTCATGTGAGAAACATTGTATGGATTGATAAAAGAGACTGAGAACAAAAAGTGAATAGAAGAGTTAGTAGACATATAGCTGTTATAGCATTGTTTTAACAATGTATTTAAAAGTGCATTCCGCAGCACTTATTTTGCTTAAGCAAACCCAATCATTATTCAGCAAGACATCAAGTGAACCATCAGAAGTTTGTTCCGTTCAGTTTTCTAAAATAAGCCCATATTTGTCAGCAATTTTTCAGATTTTTTTAAAATAGCACAGTCTGGACAAGCCCCGTGTTTATACGTCATGGGAAAATGTTATAGTTTTTTTTACTTTTAACAAACGTAAGACGCTCTTTAAATTCACCTAAAAAATTATTCCCAGGAGTCCATGGTCAAGGCCGCCATACTGTTTCGATGCGGATATACTAAGTAACGCATGTCAAAAACACATCGATGTTGTAGGGCCATAACTATGATGGTAAACTTTCAGCTATATATGACGTAGTCTCATTTCCTGAAGCTTTAACTGCAGCATCAAGTGAAATTCCAGCTGATTCAGTTCTTACACAGTCAAGCGTTTCTTTTTTCCCTGCAGGTTATCACAAAAAAAGCAAACATCCTTGTTGTAAGGAACTGTTTGCGAACGAGTGAACTGATAGCTTGAGCTCGGCAGCTTAGTTTCTTCTTTCCTTCTCTTCTCCCCTGTGGCTGCAAGTTCCCGTTCATACACTTTATTTATTTAGCACTCGAGATTGTTACATTACATGCTACAAATTTTATACAAATTTTATACTTTTCCCTTGATCGCTTTAGATTACCAGAATGCGTTGCTTCTTGATAGCACTTTCGGTGCCAGCTTGCCTTGTTAACGTTCTACTGTTTGAAATCCAATTGCTGCAGATATGACAAAACTTTCACATACTTGACTTCTATCACGTACCGCTTGTAAAACTGTATCGTACGAAGACTTTATATTTTCAACAAGTTGTTCCTCTTTTTCAGTTTGACAAAATATACAAAGTTTAAAATCTATGCCAGGCTTTTCTTCATCCATTACAAATAAAGATTTTGCAAATCTACAAGAACTGTAAGTGAAAAATCAAAATTGCGGACACAATCTCTATTTTCATAGCATAAACCGCTGACAAAGGAGTTGCAAGTTAGAACCCAGACCCTTTTCAGTAATTTTGAAAAAGTTTATTTTTGCTATTTCCTTTTTCATGTTTCTCTTTTTTTCGTTTTTCTTTCAACTTTTCTTTTTTCCTTCTTATTATACTACTTCTTTCTTTTTCATCTATTATTTCTTTCTTTATAACAGAATTTCCTTGTAACGAAGATGCCTCGTTTTGGCATTTATTTTACATCTTAAAACCACTTTTGTACAGTTCGATACAGTTTTAACAAAATATGTTTGTAATAAGCCTTGTTTTATATCATAGCCTCGTTTTCATGAAAAATTTGTCACGTGA
>JAOBRG010395723.1:0-10326 GCA_027574985.1 Umimayanthus nakama | reverse complement strand
CCAGTAAAATTTGCTTCACTTTTGCGTAAAATAAATTTTTTTGAAAAATCCAAGATGGCGGCCAAGATGGCGGCCATTTTGTGAAACGACTGTTGTCATAGCAACAGCTCTTAATTAAAACTTGAATGTTGTAATGGAAAGCAAATAGCAAACCAAAAGCTACTTTCATGCAAAAGCCTGATCTTTTATGTGCGGCCGTTTCGAAAATTTATGGGGGGGGTCCAAATGACCCCCCCTCGGGCTAACTTGTAACAGTAAATAGCTTGGACTTCCGAGGGTTAATTGAAAATATTGAACATTTACAGTAACTTTGAGTGTTTATGTATGTCATTGACGATACCTTGATAACTATTTGTGTGGTTTTTAAGGGGGCTGGGATGAGCCTGGGTGTCTCCAAAGAAACATCCATATATAATATGACCTTCTCGTTGTTACATTTTCCGAAGGGTGGTGACTTCGATGAAAAGTTTTTAACCTAAACTAAAAGCTACTAAAAATAGTTTTCTTTCGAACCTTTTGCTAATCTTACCTTTTAAATGTTTTAACACCTTAAGCTAATTTTATTCTTCTAATCTTTTGGTATTAAAGTATTTTGTTCGTTGTTCCAACTAGAATTTGTAGAAAGCATTACAAAATAAAGGGCGTGGCTTATGGCTTAAACTGATTTTAAACGGGATTACCTGAATTGGATGAACGACACTCCTGGCCTAAAACACGCGAGTTCAGTGATAAAAGAGATGGCATAACGAAGGTTTTATGTATTTAATGAGACTTGAATGTGCTATAATTTGAACATTTCTTTTTTGGAAGCCAGTACAATTCAATAGAATTATGTTACTGGATGAAGCCGAGGGTTTTTAAGTTCTGACTCTCCAGTTAAATCAAAAAACCGCTTTAGAAAGAGCACCCTCTCTATAAGTGTTTATAGTTTTTTAATTCATCCTGAGTAACAGATTTAAAAATAATTTTAACCCCTTCTGTTTGTATTTGAACAGAAACTGAGAGGTTGACCACTGAAACGGTTGATCGATTAACGCTCATGTTCTTACTTTAAAAGAAAACAAAAACGTTATTTCGAAAATTCAATATTATTACGTTTTCAAGCTATTTTGAATTTAAGTAAATTTCCTTTCCAACTTGATAGCGTTCTTTGTTGTGTTAGGAAGTGCTATTTCCGCATCCGCTCAGTCAAATATCCTACTCCAAGCCCAAGCCGATTTGTGATCACGACCAAGACTTGTTTGTTAGTTGAGCGACAGCTACTCAGGCATTTTAGGCGTTTGCCGTACTTAGTAAGTATGACGGATCCCGGTAGTTTACTTTCGGTCCAGCATCGAATAGACTTGTTTTGTACATTGAATGTTTGTGGTTGGCAGATCGTCAGGGTTTGTTTCGTCCTGCGAGAAGGACTGTTGCTCTTTGTGAGTAACGCTTTCTCAACCTAAGTCGGAAGTCATCTTCAGAGACATTGTTGAGTCCGGTCAGACAGATCGTATCTATATCAATGTTTCCGCAAGCGGTAATTTAGTTTGATCAATGTGTGTAATAATGTGGAGGGGGTCAGCAAAGTCTAAGCGTCTAATCCTTTCGATTGTGTTTTTAAATATAACGCGGGCACTTTATTGGTCGCCCACTGTTCAGGCTTGCACGATGCCGATCTTTTGACGCCTGTGTTTACATGAAATCATGTATATAAAACTCAGCAGTTTACTTAGTTTACTCAGACGAGAATAAACTATTTTCGAAAGTGAAATACTATTGTTGCGTTTACCCTAAAAAAATTATTCCCCCCAGTGTCGGTACCTAGTTAAAAATATTCGCTGTTACTGGCTCTTTCAGGAATTTAGTGAAAACAGTTTACTGGCGAATATTGACATTATACCTTGTGCCCTTGTGTTATCAGGCTCATTGTAGCAACTCTAGTCCTTTTTCCATTACCAGCTTCTGTTATTGCGTTATACGCTTCAGGCCCTAGTGCGTCTGCGTTAATTTCGCCCCATCGTCCCTTTTTTTTTTCAGTTCAGTAAAGTAAAAGAAAAACCGGCTAAACGAATGGATGACTGAACCAGGTTTTAACCTATTTTTTTAAAAAAAGAAAAAGAACCAAAAGGGAAGTTGGCGGATTCTCCCAACATGTTAAGGTCATTGGCCTTGTCGATCATGTCAACATGAAGTACGAAATTCCGGTTGTCGAAGGGTATTTACCAATTATTAAGATACACTTGGTTTTTTTTAAAGGTCAGGCAGCCAAGAAAAAAATGGTCAGATTTCGAATTAACAACATCAACTGTACTAGTGTCCGATAAGCACTGTATTGTACATTTACAGGCCTTCGCAGACCCGCTCCGGTCAGCGCCAGTATGGGATGTAATGTCTCGCAGAGACGAACACCAGTCACAACTCTTCGAATCCAAGTAAGCCTTAAATCATTATACTTAATACTTTGCTAGGTACATTGAATCATTGATCTAGTATTAAGGAAAAGGTTTTTTGTCTCTCCGTTAGTTGGTTTTAAGTCATAATCTGGTCTCTTGCAAGAGAAAAAATTTCAAGAGCACGGCAACAAGTCGATTCTAAGGGGGGGTTCTCCACTGCATGAATTAATTAGAAAACGGACTCACAAGAGAAATTAAAGTCAAGAATGTGCGTTATCCTTACAGAAGGGCAAAAGATAGCCTTGAAGAAGACAAAACAAAAAAATAACAAAAAATAATAAATAATATTTATGTTATTTCAAGAATGTCTTTTGTTCCGTCGTACAACCGAACAAATTAATCGTCTTAGACCCTCCCAACACATTATTTATGAATACACTGTAATGACTGAGCTTCCTCTGCACATGAATGCTTTTCAAGAATTCAGTTGTATAAACTTGAATCAATCACTGTAAAAGACTTCGCTGTGAACCTTAAATTTTGCATGACAAAAACAGGAAGTTACAGTCTTCCCTTTTTGGCATCAATTGGGAAGAATAGATCCGGTGAAGCTTCGCAACCGATGCAGATTTTAAAAGATCAAGAATTCTTGAAAAATCTTCAGCTTGAACCCTTAAAGAATTCTTAAGATATTTTGCCACCCATTCACTGTTTTCATAGTTCAGTTTGAGTGTTTGCAGATATGAGTAGCTTCTTCGGGCTCAGTGCGGCTCTTATAAGTTCCGCTCGCACCGCATGTGATCTGAAACGTGGCTGAAAGGAAGCGGTGTGAGGGCACTGTTTTGTACTAGCGAAAATATTATGTCTGACGCGGGCCGGGAATGGAAGATTCCTCGGTTTGGCCGTGTGGCGTCATACAGATGGGGGAGTAGCGCTAGAGCAGAAATAATCTTCTGCTCTAGCCCCAGTTCCCCATCTGCATTACGCTACACGGCCAAACCGAGGAATCTTCCATTCCCGACCCTTAAATAGCGAAATAAAGGGACAGCTCGCAGTCTATTTCAACTGCAAAAGAAGTAATGTGGGACGCAAATGGAAAGCGACCCCGCGGTTTTAAAACATCTGATGACTGATAGACTAGACCGCCATTTTAAAACGCAAAATCCAACGTGGCCTGCAAGCATTACTTGGAAGAACTTTAATTTCTATCGCCCCTTTTCCTCCCCTTTTTGCCCCATCTCCCTACCAGGACATTTTACATGTTAGCCCTGTGTATCAAATGTATCGACATTAGGGTCACGTGCAGAGATAACACCAAAATGAGAAGGCAAAGACGACAAAACTGATATGGAATTGAAGAAAAGAATCACTAAAAGAGGATACTAAATGTTTACTAGTATTTGTCTGGCTATTACCGTATGATTTTTTTGTACTTAAAATAGCAGAGATACTTTGAATATTTTTTTAGCGAGGGGGAGGGCGAGGGGGGCGAGGGGGGAGGCAGCTAAATGGGGCATTGGGAGTTCAAGACACTTTTTTAGTAGCTTTTTGTAGTTTTGAAAGTATAAAGGGGGGTTGGGGGCGAGTCCCCCTCCCCAGGTCTCCCAAGCTCCGCGACTTCTGCAATAAAAAATGATTTCATAACCGGTTACTGTCGGTTTTTGTAAGCTGGTATTATACTAAGTCTTTAAGTTTAATAATCACCCATTGTACTCAAGATATATATTATAATTGTTACTATACAGGCCTTCAAAAGACAGTGAACATTTGATATTATTTACACCACTGGGACTAAAAACATTATGGCGCAGATATCAAAGGTTTTCAATGGGGTTTTGACGACACCTCACTTTCTAGAATTCTTAAGGTGGCCCAAAAGCCTTTCGGTATACTTTCTTTTTTTACAAAATCGTTCTCAATGTTGAAGTTGTTCACTAAACATCTTAGTTGAATGCCAGAAGGAGAATGTATTAGTTTTCAGGGCCTGATGAAATTGTGTTAGTTTGCCGTTTTACTTTCATTTAAAAGAGAAATCCAAAGTTTAACCGAAACAATATGTCATATACTTACTTTATAATTTATAACTTTATATGTCAGATAAATGAAACTCAAAATGACTAGATTTTTAGAATAGTTGCAATGGCAGTTTAAACTTTGTTTGATTTCGCATTCCGTATTGATTTCTGCAAAAGTCTGGGAGCAAAGAATCTCGTTACCTAAAATGTTCCTGACAGATTTTGTTGCTGTGGAAGAGGCGAGGCTGTAGCAAGGGCATCTAAGTGTTAGAAAAAAACAGGACATAGCTCGTTTCTGAATTCTTTCAAGGTTTGCCTTAGATATCAGTTTGGCAAGATTTTGTAAGGCGTAACGCAGCGGGTGAGTAGCGGCTGGACCCTTTTACAATGGAGAAGTAAGATGACTCCTTCCCTCCACTAGTCTAGGGAGCTCACCTTAGGCAAGCGTCAGCACTCCTTTAGCCTCGCACACCAGGGAAACGGAGAAGCTACGGTGGATTCCAAGAAGTCATGGGCAGCAGCATGATGAATAGCTTTATCAGCGAGCGAGGCTTAAATAATAGATAAACGAATAGTTTGTTTTTATTCAATGACGTGGAGAGAGGTCGCCTTCATTCCCGAGCCATGGGCTTACAACACCGGCATTAGCCTACTTAAATTGTCATCGGCGTTTGCAGCAGGACGCTAATATAACTGTACGTGTTGGGCTCAATTAGGCCCAGTTAGACGGCCACTGCGGCTAAGGAAAGCAATGGAAAATCACCTTGGCATCATTTCCCTTGTTTCCTTATAGTTAGGCTCAGTTAAGCTCAGTCGCGTCCGGAATCAGAGAGAACGGCCGGGCTATTTAAGTCGTCAACAGGCGAACTCCCCCCAATGAGATTATTGGAGTTTGTACATGGAAAGAAGAACGATGTGGAGAGAGGAGAAGGAAGAAAACATCAAGTAGAAAGATGAACAGACATGAGTTATAGATTTTGGTCCTTACTGAAGTGAGCAACGGAGATTTTAATAGTGATGATGCTCGTGTGATTTACTCTGGAGGTACAAGTAGAGAAAGAGGAGTTGGAGGAGTGTCGAAAGGAGGGAAACAAAAAATGATCGACATGTTGATGGTCAACTTAAGAGGTGATCCAGTTGATCATGGTTGTCGTCGTATATACGCCCACCACCGACCATTTGGACGAAGACGAAGAAGAAATGTGTGATAATATCGAAGGAATACTCAACCTCGGAAGGGGTAATAACTACCAAATAGTCCTAGGAGATTTCAACACAGTAGTGGGAGAAGGAAGCAAAGGCCTGGTTGCAAGAAGTTTTAAACTTGGCAGAAGAAATGAGAGAGGAGACATGCTAGTTGAGTTCTGTGAACGCAGGAATCTAATGATAACCAAAACGGGTTTCGAGCACAATTTGAGGAGCATAAGTTCACATGGAAGGCTCCGGGGGATACCCGGCGTTTACACAATGATTACATCTTAGTGAAGCAGAGAGGTATCGAATTTGTGTAAAAAATGCTGCGGCCTATGCCGGCTGGAGCTGACTGTTACTCTGATCATAAATTGGCCATGATGAAAATCAAGCTAAAACTAAGGCGAGTAAGTGGCGGCAAGAAGATCAAGAAGTAGAACATGGAGCAACTAAAACATTATCACCGGAAAAATTTTTGAAAAAGTGTGGATCAATATCTCAGAACAGAACCAAAATGGTACAAGCAAGAATCTCGTATAAAACGCATGGAATCACCTCAAAAGTGCGGTTAAAGATAGCAGAGAGAAATTGTTAGGTATGAGACTAGGACAAGTTCAAGAAACCTTGAATTACTGAACAGATGGTAGACAAAATGGAGAAGAGACGGAACTGGGCAAAGTAAAACAATGATATACGCAAAGAAAGTGACAGCGCGCTTGTTGAGTGTTGGGAATGACAGTGCAGTGAGCTGGAGCAACTGGAAACAAAAGGAAGACCAGATCTACCGTGTGCAAAAATTAAAGAGCTTTGTCAAGGGAATCGAGGAAACAAGAAACAAGAAAGCATGTCAAGTAAGGATGGAAATATGTTGACGGATCCAGAAAAGGTTAAAGGAAGATGGAGAGAGTACATAGAGTAACTATGCGCCAAGGATGAGAAGCCAGACCACATCTCCTTAGAGCCGGAAGAAGAAGTGGACACGAATAGATTATGGCCCGAGATCTTAAAAGAGGAAATAATTTAAGACATACACAATCTACCAGATGACAAGTCGGAAAGAGCAAATGGAATTCCAGTTAAAATGTGGAAAGCAATCGGTACAGTCAGAATTGACATGTTTGTAGAGCTTTGTAGCAATACAACTAGGACTTGAGTGTGGCCAAGAAACAAGAAAGCGTGTCAAGTAAGGAAAGGAAATCCGTTGACTGATCCAGAAGAGATTAAAGAAAGATGGAGAGAGTACATAGAGGAACTATACGCCAGGGATGAGAAGCCAGACCACATCCCCTTAGAGCCGGAAGAAGAAGTGGACTTCGATAGAATAGGGACCGAGATCTTAAAAAAAGGAAAAAGTTAAGGCCACACACAATCTAGCAGATGGCAAGTAGGAAGAAGAAAATGGAATCCCAGCTAAAATGTGGAAAACAAATTGGCACAGTCAGAGTTGCCGCGTTTGTAGAGCTTTGCAGCAATTTAAATAGAATTAGAGTGTGGCCGCAAGACTCGCTAGAATCAGTGATCACGCTGATTAAGAAGAAATCACAATCCACGAGATGTGAAGAACACAGAACCATAAGCCTTGAAGTGCATGCCTCGAAAAGTTATTCTCCGTGTACTGACAAGCAGAATAAAGACTTCTAAGGCCAATGCGTACCTTGGCAACGATCAGCTTGGGTTTCGGAAGGGTGTTGGCACAAGAGAGGTTATTGTTGCTATGAGATTACTCAGTAAACGGTGCATAAACCATGAATAGGGTGTATACGTGTGTAGACTTTAAAACAGCCGTCGACGGAGTTAACTGGGTGAAACTCCTGGAAGTTCTAAAATCCATCGGCGTTGACTGGGGTGATCGGTGGCTGATTGAGAGATTATATATTGGGCAAAGGGAAAGAGTCCAAAGAGCAAGAGTGTTAAAAAATGGCTTAACAAATGCAGCGGTGATTGGTCTTCGCACAAGGCAAGGAAACTCACTTTCTCCTGTACTTTATAACATATACGCTGAATTCATGCTAAGAGATGCCTTGAGCAATGTGAACAAACGTATTCGCGTGAGAGGCCTTCTCATCAAAAGAGTGTGCTACGCAGATAACTAGACAACAGAAACCAGCTTGGCTGAAGGACTTAGTTCACCACATGATGGATGAAACGCAGGAAACTACAGTAGAGTATGGCATGAAAATCAACATAAAGAAGGCCAAGGTTACGAAAATCAGCAAGAGACCTGGCGAAAAGTCTGTGGTCTTCCTTGACGGTGAACAGTTAAGCCAAGTGAAACATATCAATTATCTTGGGAGCCTAATGACACAGAACGGGCACTGCAAGAAAGACATTAGATCGAGAATAGTCCGGGTTAAAAGGAAAGGAAAGAACTTTTAACAATCTTTTTCAACGTCGCCCTAAAGAAAAGAATTTTTGAGTCTGTCATTTCGAGTACACTGCTATATGGTGCGGAGTCGTGGACACTGAGAAGAGATGATATATGAAGGTTAGAGAGTTGTGAAATCTAGCGTTGAAGAAAGATCTTGGACATCTCCTGGTCAGACAAAGTCAGTAACGATGAGGTTCTTCGGCGTGCTGAAGACAAGAAGTCATTTATATCCACCGTCGATGAGAGACAAAGAGCTTGGCTGGGACACACATTGCGTCACGACGATCTCTTCTTCTTGTAAGAGGAAAGGGAATACTGGACAGAATCAACACGGCAGTTCTTACCAATCAATCAAGAGAGCAATAGAAAAGGGAACTGTGAGGATGGACCTGCCTTTAAAAGGCAGAAGCCAGAACACACACAATGATGTACTGGGCAGGCATAATCTAACTCAGTCTGAAGGGAGGATGCAGGCAGATGCAATAGAGGAAACAGCAGTTGAGAATTCATGAAGACTAGAGAACGGTTTTCTGACCCCTCGATAACAGTTCTCGCCGATAAATGCATTTTAGTAGATCTTTCGATTGGTTGCACAGTACACTTTTACCATTATTCGTACATGATTCGAAAACTTGAAGTTAGCTCTTCTTGAGTGCCAGAAATAAGAAGATAAGGTTGATTGAGTGTATCGCAAACTATTTCTTGAAACAGGATAGTTTGTACTTTGAATTGAATGGTTAGTATAACTCACGTCATGCTGATTATTGCAACTGATCATGACGTCAGTTAATTAATGTACATCAGCCATGTTCACAGTTCATGTCCAGTGGTGTGATTACAATCATGTCGGTTATTAAATAATTTACATCAACCTTATTCATAATTCACAGAAACTTACGTGAAGCATTGTTACAATTGACGTAGAGTGCTACAAATTACGTCAATACAAACCTGAACACCAAACAAGGGAACTCATTAGCACAATGAAGGAATGCGCAAGTTGGCTAACCTTTTGGTAGTTTGCTCAAAAGCTCTGTTCTAAAAGAGTCTTATCTGAGAACAAACGATCCCAATAAATACTGAATACAATAAAAATACCTTAACTTTAAATCTGACCATCCGTAAACAAACATACAATGTCATAGTGTTGGCTGCCACGATAGTTTTTTTTTAAATTTCGTTTTGTCATCCTCTACTGATGTTTTTTTAACCGTTGCACAGTACTTATCTGCGGCGAATCCATCAAAATAAAACTTGATAAAAAGGGGGTAAAACTGAATGGGTAAAAAGAGAATTTTCCATCGCCACAAAAGAAAAACGTTCTACAAAGCCAAGTTTGACATGCAATCTTTAAGGTAAAAAGAATCCGCTGAAGGCTTAATGTAGCAAGAATGAAACTTTTGCTGTTTTTTGTCAGTAAGGCTCTTCATTTTCAGGGCCTGAGTTTCACTAATCTGGTCTGGATTTTTTTAAATCAAGAAACAGAAGAACCAAAATCCCCCTCTTCGATTTATCAAGTTCATCTTTCAGTGCGTGCACGTGGGAACAATTTTGCCGATTCGTAGAATTGTTTTAAATATTATACCCTTACCTCTTAAGTTACCATGGCAAGATTTTTTAAACCGAACAACAAAACCCTTTGTTAACTTAACGCACGAATGGTCAAAGAACCCCTCACGAAATTTACAAAGATATATTATACCCCACAATGTTTGCAGTTATTTCGCGATTGCAAATCCATATACGTTGGGCTTATAATCCTCTTCCAATAATATAATCTTTTCTTTTGCCTTTGACACAAAACAAAAAACTAGGGAATAAGATTTACAAGCAAATCTAAGCTGGTAAATTGACTTTAAAAGTGTATTATTGCATTGTTCAAAAGAGGATGTTTACAAATATGAACAAAGGCAAATGATGGATCGATCTAAACTGCCGAATTGCAAAGAATAATGACAACAGTGGCCAGACTGCCTTTCATATGTAAATCAGTGTTTTCAATTCTGTTCTCTCTTGCGCACACCTGATATCTGGTTAGCCAAGCGTACGGCATATTACAAGTCTCGTGAATATGGGCTAGTAATTGTACAACATTAGCATGGGATGCACCGCTTCCTCAGCAAATTTTACTTTGGTAAGATTCTGTAGCTCTTCTTTTCATCACATTGACTACTATTATGCATTATTACTTATTATTCTACATCTCTTTGAGCTGCAATAAGAGCGCACTTCATGTTGTGTCGCTTCTGCTCAAGGCTGAGATAGCTCGAACTACGCGAGTTGGTTTGATTCGGAAAAGACTTAATCCAGAAACTTTTCTGACACTTTGCTTAACTACCCCGAACTTTGATGCACAGATGATTGAAGTCAGTAAAGC
>JAOBRG010395701.1:0-10326 GCA_027574985.1 Umimayanthus nakama | reverse complement strand
TAAACATGAACTTTTAATAAAACTTGGAACCAATGTTTTACTCTTACTAAAGCGAGGAAAATAGACAATCGTATCAATAACATATATTTTGATACAAACTCTAGGGTTTTTTTTATTTGTTTTAAAATTTCTATTTTTTTTTATTTTCACGTTTTTTCCGACCGACCGACCCAAAAAATTTATAAAAAAATCCGTGCCCCAACAAATTAAATTGGTCTGGCCTTATTGATACTATTAAAGGGTTACAACTTTGGCCAAGCTTACAGTGTTTTGTGAAGCCTCACTCTTTGGAGAGCCAAGATCTGGAAATGTGGATTTTGGTTTGTTCTTGGATCCTTTGGGTCGACCTCGCTTGCGACGCAGAATGGTACCATCAGGCATCTTTAAGTAAAACAAAATTCAATCTTGTGAATACTGAGTGCCCAAGTTCTAACACAATCAAATACAAAAATACAAATTAAAGGCCCTAAATGCAACAAAGCTGAAATTAAACAGTTTGCAAGTACCGGTACATGTACCAACTGTTCAACAATGGGATATTTCTAGGTCTGTTTAAGGACATTTACATGATGTCACGTTGATGACATCTAGCTACCAAAAAGCATTGATTTAAATGAATATAACAAAGTAAGTCTACCTGAGTGTACAGATGACACAGTTTTTTGAATACCCAGTTTAATCCAACATGGCTTTGGAATGTTTATGAATCTCGGTATGGTGCTTGGCAAAGACCGCCGACTACAGAACATTTCTGCTCCACTACACAACAGACAAATAAGACCCATTTGGTTTATGTTGGTGGAGCAGGCTTGGCTTGTTCAATACAGCACATAATCTAACAATATATACAACTTGTGATCACTGCCGGATACGAAAAACCGAAAAACCCAGTGGGAAAAACGAAAAAGTATTCCCCGAACCAATGCAGTGACACCTTCCTCCGGGGTCTATTAAAGGATTCTAAAAATTTACAGCCTTAATCATTTACATCACTCTTCAGTCTGTCATGATTTTACAACATCTTAAAGTGATAAAATTACAACAGTGTGAAAAAATTTTATTTATAAAATTTTTCCTCACAGTGTGCAAGTCAGGAATCAGAACCTATATTGACTCAGCATGTTCTCTACTCATCCTATATACTCAGTTATTACCCACAATAATTATACTTCCTCTAAGTCGAATCCAGTCTACTGTTGATTCTATGCCACAGAAATATCAATTTCTGTCTAATTCATTCCCAAGGTCACTCAATCGCCAGAAATTACATCATGTACAAGTTTTAATGAACTGGTGCTGAAAAGTCCTAAGGGAAGTATAAGTGTTCACACAACTGTATATGCCTGACACATATAAATTATGAAACCCTCACAACTGTTCAGGCCTATATATTACATTTAACAGCACTTATTCATACCTGTAATCCTTGTTCAGTTCTAATGTAGTCTTTCCTTTCATCAGTCACATCGTCTCCCTCAGGAGCGTCCATTCTTACTCTCTCTGCACCATTTTCTATTGCAGAAATATGTGCTGACATTGCTGAATAGCTGTAGTCAAAGTCAGGGATTTCTCTTCTTGGCCGCTCAGGTCGCAAGCGCTTTTCTCTAATGTTATTGGCATTTTGTTCAACTGATGAGATAGAAGGGAAAAGCATAAAATGCACAGATTATATGATTGAGTCTCTCGAAGTTTTCCATAAAACAACACAGTCAATTACTTAAAATATCTTAACTGGAAAATTTCAAGATGTATTTTGGGACCAAAAAAACTAAATCTTTATTGTGTTAGTTTTTAAATTTTCATAGCACAAATCATTACCAAACAAGATCATTATTTACAGGTAATTAAGCTAATTGGAAGAGAGAAAACTCTTGAATTGAATGATATAAAAATACTTATTGTTAGGCAAATATTTGTATGCCCCAACTGCCACATAAGTGATAAGACTACCAACGATCTTACGGCCTTATGGGAGATTAACTGCAAAATCAAAGATGCTGGTGAGCGAATCAGGTAAATTTTAGTTTTCTGAGCTTTGAAACCAGTTCTAGCTTGGTTATTTTTCTGAAACCATTTTGTGTCCACTCTGCATCCATTTGGGTTCATGTGTGTCCAAACCAAAAATGTTGCATGCCAATCACTGATAATAATAACAATAATAATAAAACTATAAAAGACAACAACATTTTTATGACTAATTAATAATAGTTAATATCAATACAATTGTTATTACTATTAAATTATCTGCTACTTCTTACTACTTCTACATCTAATACTACTTCTTCTAAGTACTACTATAGCAATTATAATAACTACCATTTCTTACGTGAATGTTACTACTACACTACTATTGAACTATTAAGCAGAGATAATGCCGAATAACTCAAACCCTCACTAACTTGGACCTTCCACTAACCCATTCATTTTCCTTCATGTTATTTTCTATATTTTACCTTTGTTAACTTGATTTCCATACAAGTCGCACCTTTTTGTACTTTCCCAGACAGTTCAAGTTTTCAGGAGTTGCATCTACTACTACAGGAGCCACATGGCATTTGTACGAATTGACTACTGACCTGTTCCATCAGCTGCTGGTTTCTCCTGCAGTTTCTTACTGATGAACACATGGCCACAGGGGCAGCTCTTACATGCAACAGGCAGCTGAGATAATTGATGGCAAAGTTAACAGTGAAAACTACCTTTAAATTACATTAACTCTAAATTAGGTCAAGTAATTGGCCAAACAGAACCACAAATTGGTGCAAGTCATCACAAGCTTTTACCTTAGAACTCGCATTTTGACAAGAACTTGCACCAACTTAATTGGCATAACTAAATTACAGTATTTAATATCCCACAACCTCAGTAATTTCTTAATGTGTATTTCTCGTTCTCTTAAAATATGACAGATGGCAGAAGTTGCAGGACATTCAATTGTTGCTCCAAATGATCATAGTGTTCAACCGTGCTGGTTTTTGTTGGATTATTCTGATTATGCTTCAAACACCAATATCATGTTGGTTAGGACAGGAAAAATCCAGATTTTCGAGATTTGTTGTCTTGAACAATCAAAAATGTGTTTCAAAAATGCTTTCCATCCATGCCAATGGACAACTGCAAAGCTGGCCATCAGACATGCTTAAGGCATTTTTGAGAAAAAGATATTCCTCTGGAGTATTGGAATGATTTTGAAGGCTCTCCAAGTTGCAAAAGTTGCTGGTATAATAGTAGGGGAAATTAACCTTAAACTTCTCCAGCCAATAATAGTGAACAGTTCATACTCTTATAATAATGATGATCGATTTGCGTTTAAATTGGAGCTGGCGTGAATCTATGCAAGTTGAACACAAGTTTAAAACTTTTTATTGCGAAAGCACTTTTAAAAAAGACAAGTTCAGGAATCAAGTTCAAGTTGTAAATGTATTAACATTTCATACCGTTTGAGAACAATTTGGACAGCGTTTCACGACCATTTCGTGTCTTCGGTTTTTCTCGATATAAGCAGCAGCGACTCCCGACGGCAAATTAATAAAGCAGGAATTTAAACAGTTCTCCTCATACCTAAATGTGTTCTCTCGAATTTTCATTCAAAACTGCTGAAAGTCGCCATCTTGGTTGGCTGCGGATGAAGGAGAACTGGTGACCAGCCATCAAGTTCCCTGCAAAGTTTTTATTTATTTGTTTCGGGGGTGGGGGAGGGGGGGGAGGGGGGGAATCAAATGACTCTGTATTTCGTCACCATGGGTAGAGCAATTTGATTGTTAAATGACCAAAAAGAATAACCACATATTGCACCGGATTTAAGAGACTTTGTATGGAGTGGAGGTATTATTCAATAAAATTTGAAAAAATACACATACCACTTCTGCTTCAGCTTCGTTGAAGAACTGCGCCATCGTTCAGAAGGTTCCAAGAGAAGTCACGTGACGCTCGTCCACCAGATCGATCTGATACGCAAACAAACGCAGGAGCTTTTTGTTCTGTGGTGGGTCCTCCGGGGGGGGACTGCGGGGGCTTTGTCCCCCTCCCCCCCCCCTCCTTTTGGATTTCTTTTTCTTTTTTACCAAAACAAAGTTTATTAGCAAAAATTAGCACTAAACGATCGAGTACGCAAAACGTCTCAAAATGCTGGAAATGGCTGTTTAAGAGACCAAATTTTCAAAAATATCTGGGAGGGCATGACCGCAAACCCTTCCGCCCCCCGGAAAGTTCGCGCATTCGGCGCTCATTGGTGTTCCCCCGTTTTGAAAATCCTGGATCCACCCCTGTTGATCGTGTGGCGATTATAAATAACCACACAAAGAATACGAGCACACAAATGCAAGAACCTTTTTCTTGACTTTGTTACGCCTTTTTGTTTTCACGAAAAACACCATCATGTGGTTCGTACAAGCGCGACAACTTGGGAAAAATCATCTTTGCGTGCGCGTCTCTTGCCGTCGTCATTCACAGTGCTTATTCTCGCTTGCTGCAAATCCGTTCTCACCCGGTGAAATAGTTTAGTTGCCCTGTTTCAAAAACCTAAGGTAAGCGCCTGTCCGGGAACAGGCTTGAGCTTATCAGTACAACTGAGACCTGCGTGTATAAAAATTCAGAGGCGAATCGATTTACTCAATGAGGGGAGGACAAGACAAGCCACGGATTTTATTTGCTCCGTACACATTTGATATATAGATTGAATAAAAAATACTAATAACAAAAAAAATTACAATATTTTTGCACTGTCTGTATACATAAATGTCTCCAAAGTTATCGGAGTTTACTATTTGACGCAGTTCCTCTATATATTTCGCTGATTTCTTAGCAATTTCAAGCATTTGTTACTTTAGGTTTATCATCAGTTTATGAACATGTTCAGTTTCCAATAAATTTTTGGCGTTTAATATATTTTTTTTATAGGGAAGCTGGGACTTCCAGCATTTTTCGCCTGAACATTTTCGAAAAAAAGACACTAAAATAGAGTACAGAGACATTTCCCGGACAACCTATACTTTCCAGAATTGCAGCTTCGGTCCTTTCCTTTCCGAAAGTTTCTAGACCAGCCTCAACAAACGTGCCCGAACAGTGTCTTTGAAATTTTAAACATGTTCAAAGTTGACAAGAGTGGTCGAGAGTTAAAGAGAGTACGTGAGAGATGGTGGTCAAGTAAGTTTCATAATCGTATTACCTACTCCCGTGCATGCATATGTTTGGCTAAATTTGCCTTAAGCCAGTTTTTAAAAATGATTTGCTCATAAAACAAAAATACACTTTACTCAAAGGCAAAAAATCTTACAGTTTTTCATGCAAAAATGGTGGAAAAGTGCAGAGACCATAAAGAACGTTCAGACACATATAGAGCTTTTTTATTCCTTTCATCGATTGTATACAGTGATCATCACCTGCAGGCAGAAGAAACTAACCTCTTATGGTTCATTATTTCTTGTGACTTATTCAACAGTTCTGCCAGCTTCCAGAGTCAGTGCAGATTTCAAAAATACCTGCCGAAGAGATATGTCGTCTTTTGAAGTTACTATTTTCGATCGTAAGCATCCAAAGCAAGTCTGTAATGTTTTCGTCAGCGCTAAATTGAAGTCCTTCTTGTAGAAGGAGTAAATCAGCGGGTCGATTATTGTGTTTAGAAGAAGCGTATAAAAAGAGATGTACGTCATTTGAACGGTAACAAGGTAAAACCAGTTAAACGCCACGCAGAAATTTAGGAATATTACAGGAATCCAACATAGGAGAAAGACGGCGAAGATAATTCCGAAAACCCTTGTAACTTTCTCTTCTTTTCCCGCATGGTGGCGCCCACACCGATTTCCCGCGGATGTCCGCGCTTTGCTTCGATTGTTAAAATGTCGAACAATGCGCATGAAACAAATGTACACCCATACCACGGAACAAGATGGAACCATAATAAAAAATACAACAACGAGAAGCAAATATACTTTGTGATAAACAGTTTTCTCGTCAGCGTCCCAAGCCATTGGGATAAGTGAAATAAAGAGCGGAAATACCCAGGAAAAACAAAGGAGCGAAGAAACCTTGCGTCGGGTGACGATCACTCGGTATTCAAGCGGCCGTGTTATTGCGATGTAGCGTTCGTATGTTACAACCGATAAGTTAAACACGGACGCAAGTAAAATGTATGCTATGAGATGCCCGCTTACAGTAATGTTGATATAATGTTCAGCAATATACACTGGAACAAAAATTAATGCGACAAGGAGGTCAGAGATTGAGAGCGACGCGAGGATACAGTTTGTTAATGTCCACAACTTTTTGCTGGTCCAGATCGTTACAAAAACGATAGTGTTCAAAATTGCGGATATAACGGCCAAAACTATCCAGGATACAATCATCGGTAAGAGAACAGGAGCAAGTAGTGCCGATTTGTTGTCAGAAGCCAAAGTAAGAGTTGTGTTGTTGAACAACATAATTCAAGGATAATTCACTGTTGCACTCTACTCTACGAAGTATACTTATTCAGCAGATGGTGAGCTGAAAAGATATTTCAAAACAACTTTCTTGCTGGCACCGGAACTACGGACCAAATGAGATTGACGGCTGTCCTTCATCGAGCAGCTCGCAATCAAATGGGTTCTCACTTCCGTAAAAACATCTTTTTGCAAAGTGAAGTTTTCTCTTCCAGTTGCTAGTTAATTTGAACAAAAGTCTTACATTTCTGTTTGAGCCGAAGTGTATGGTTTTGTCGTTAATTGCACAGGAACTAAACTCTCAGTTTAATTCTAGTTTTGAGTCATGCTTTGTTTTAAGAACATCATCTGTATTGTAGTCTACCTCATTATAAAACGCTACTGCAAGTTGAGATAAGCTGGGGTTACCTTGACTTCGAGAAAAACTGGCCGTATTCATTAAAAATAATCGGCTCGTTCCATTTTAAAAACGTTCTCTGCTCATTGGACTAAAACAAATTGTAAGTCAACATACAATTAGGACGGGCCAATCGCTGATATCCGTAGAAAAGCTGCTAATTGACTATCCGTTCATGACGGGACTTATCGTCAGTTTTTTTTGTGAATGGCAAATTCGACGAACAAAAAGCGGATGGCAAAACAAAAGGGTGTTTGTCATTCTTAAAATAATGTTCCATTTTCTTTGAAATGACTACGTTTTGTTTTTTTCTATTTCACTTGTTGGTTAAAGTGTCAGATCTTAAAAGCCAGGATATTAATAACTAGGAACACCTTTATGGATAAGCCATTTTTACTTTTGAAAAATTGAAACATTGATACTGTACTTTATGGCAGCTGCAGGTAACCTTTTGTGTTGTTTTAACAAGTTACTATTAATAATTAATATAACAAGTTTTTTTTTTTCATTTCCATACACGGCTGGTCACCAACACAAATATCAGTAACTGGTGTATTTCTACATCAGTATAGCTTTTTTCAGGAAGTTCTCAATACACGTGTACTTGCTGGCTAAGACAAGGGGCCTATTTCGGGACTCGGGTTGTTCTAAATGTTTTCTGCGAAATTAGCACCAACGTGTTTTTTAAAATGTTCTTTTAAAATTCATATTCTCAGTTTGCTGATTGTAAGGTCCTATCACAATAAATTTGTTGGTAGAGTTGCCAAACCAAGAGTTAGTATGCTTCTACATAGTTTTTAGTTGTTGGAATTTTTGACAAATCGAAATTACACGTAGCTGACAGATTTAAAACTGTACTTTCCTTTCGTGATGGAGTCACAAATTTCTAATTTAATTATTACCCTCAGTGGGTTAATTCTAAACACGTTCTCAAATTTGGGGATTTTATAGTCTCACATAAATGTAAAAGGGTGTTATCAGTAACCTTTTTTTTGCAGAAATACTAATAATTGTTTACTTATCTTTACTGCTTATCAGATTTGGTATCTTTTAACCGACGTGTAAGTAAACAATGACCGACCAATACCTTTACTGATAATTTAAAGTGCTAGTTTTTCAACCTGAATTTGCCTTGACGGCTAGCACCGGATTTCGATTTATCTTGACACTGATTCGCAATTATCGTGATTGTTTTAAACACTGAGTAATAAAGAAATGGTTGCTAACCTTGACCCAACGAAAACTTGCATGAAAACAAACAGATTTGCAATTGAAAACTACGGTTAATACTCATGACTGAAAGTGCCGGTCTAAACAAAAGATATTTTTTCCACACACAAAATAACTAATGTTTGCGCACAGTTTGTTCACCGTTCCTTTTAAAATATCTTTGCTACTATCATTATTATTTTGTTATTATTTTTATTATAAATTTTAAAAATGTTATCATTGTTATTATTATTATTATTGTTATTTTTTTATTCTTCTTTTTCTTCTTCTTCTTCTTCTTCTTCTTCTTCTTCTTCTTCTTCTTCTTATTATTATTATTATTATTATTATTATTATTATTATTAATATCAGCAACAAAAATCATAAATTTCAAATCACTATGCTTGAATTGCTAAAATCTTTCGAATGCTGCTGTAACCTAGCCTGTGCGGCAGCCGGACATGTAAACTACTTTTAAATGTACACGGGTGTTTACAACTGTCTGCGACGCAAGCTACTGTAGCCTTTTCACAATAAAATAGACTCTTACCCAGTCACTTTTATGTTTGCACGCCCCTCATTTCCTTCCCAAATCATCTGCGTCTCCTCCCTTCTGCCACCCAAAAGCGACTGGGTACTAGTACGAATGAATTACGTAACATACCACGTGATGTGGTTAATGAGTTCCAGATATGAGAGAGTTGGTAACGCCCACCATCTTTGTTGAGGCTTGGGCGATTATTATTATCAATATCAAAATCATTATTAGTATCAATAACATCATTATAAAAATTACTATCATTATCATTTTATTATCAAAATATGTGTTGTTTCACTAGTCATTATCATTACCAATATCAATAACATTATCATTATCATTTCATCATCATTATCTGTATTGTATCACTATCATTACCATTATTAAATACCGAGCACTGGATATTGAAATTCCGGTAATCTGATTGGCTCTCTACTCAAGGTATAAACCCTATATACTGCAGTATGTCCAATATGTCCAAATTGGCTGACAAATTTATCACGGAAAATCTCCCCTTAAAATGGCCGAAAACTCGACTCGGTAGAAAATAGAATTCGCCGATATTTTTATCCAGTGTTTGGCATTTAATAAAACAATTATTCCACTCACGCTTGTTGGATATGAGCTTATGATAGCCGACTCGGTGCTTCGCACCTCGTCCGCTATCTAAAAGCTCATATCCAACGCGTGTTCGTGGAATAATTGTTAATTATCAGTATCAACAACATTATCATTATCACCATCACTATTGTTATCTTTTCTTTATCATTATCTGCACTGTTTCACTTTCAATACCATTATCATTGTCAATATCATCGTCATTTTCATTATCATAAACATTGTTCTTGTTATTATTATTGTTTTAAAATATTACTACTATTGTTATTATTGTTACAATGCGGTGATGAAGATGAAGACTTCGATCAAGCAGTACATAAAAATAACGAAGTGTGTGCTGCAATCGGCATTTTAAGCCGGGCTTTGAAGTACATATTATATGATTCTTTATCAATACAAATACTGTATGGAAGTTTATCAGCATCAGATCTAGATTTCTGGACAATATCTCTTCTCCTCGGCCTCTTTGATCTTCTCTTGCCTCCCCCCCCCCCCGCTCTTCCTCCTCTTTGATCTTCCCTTGAACCCTCCCCCCCCGACACCGTCCGTTTCCCCGCGGAACCTTAGTCAGCGGTTACCCGCAGAGTTTGCTTGCTTTGTAACCGAGCTCCACGTCAGCGACCTTCTTCGAGTTCGATGTTTTGAAACTTTGTGAGTTTGTTGTTGTTGTTTTTTCTGATCTTTATTTTTACTCCTTTTCTTTCTTCCAATTCAAGTATCAATGGGTAGAAGAGATCCTCGCGACCATTCAAAGGCAGATATCGAAAGACACCGAAAACAGATAGGTGAGTTTGCAATTGGTCCGAGGCGTGATCTCATCAACTGTACTGTACTACCAGGCCTTCAATTTATAACGACTTGTACCCTGTACAGTGCTGCACGATCAGTAAAATGATCCTTAATACCGGTGATCCGCGGCCGGAAATGTCTGCTGGCTCTACCACATTTCCCTGCGCATTTTACAAAATAACTTACATCCACACCTGATCCCTCAGTACATGTAGCTAGAGATTTTTCCAATAATAAACAGGAGCAGGAGACTATTACTAGTATTGACCAAACAGGTTGATAGCACTTTAGCGCGCTCTGATTGGCTCATCAGACACGGTGTATCCAGCAATTATTCACCGAAGTGGAGGTGAATA